>JAABKJ010004458.1:0-24344 GCA_011634705.1 Andricus grossulariae
GAGTTACTTATACTGTTTCTAGGAGAGTTTAGTGACGAACGCTGTTGTTGTTTCTGAAGATTGGGAATCAGGGCCGCCTCCTGCTGCGTTTGTTTATCTGTTATTGGTTGCTATACTTTAAGCTGGGAAGTTCTGCGTGTTTTTCGTTCATTTCTCGGTGTTAAATAGTCTGTGATAGGGATGATTTCCTTAGTGCCTTGATTCTTTTTGCTAAGCGGGGGACGTCCTTTGCGTTTTATTGACTTTATCTTTCTACTTATTTGGTTGTGTAGCTTTTGACGTTCCGGTGTCTTTTCAGTTGGTAGTTTATCTTCGTAGCTGCCATTTGATTGGTTATCATCTGTAACATATTCCTCATTGTCCGAAAGTTCACCATCCGCTGTGAACAGCCCAGCTGGTTTTGATTGAAGCTCTTCCAGAGTGTAAAACGATTGTTCACGACTAGGCCCCTTCTTTTAAGTTGCACGAGCTGCCCCTGGTCTCGTAGTTTGTTTCGAAATGGTATGAGATTTCGCCTGGTGTCCCGTTCTTCTATAGTAAAATCGTTTGAAATTGATAATCCCATTTTTCCCAACTCCTCTAGTTTATCAAAGAGGAGAGATTTCCATCTGGGGACGTGAATCGGACAATTACGGGACGGTTACCTGTAACCTTGCCCAATCTGTAAATCGCTTCTATGTTATAATCCGGAATTTGTACGTTTAACTTCTTGAAAACAGAGAGAGTTGACAGACACAAATTTTTATTAGTCTCGGAGGTATCTTTCATTCTGAAAATCAGTAAGTTTTTGGTTCTTGATGATTTTTGCATTGTTGCCACCGCTCTTTCCAGCTGCATTACCTTTTCCTGGAGGTTTGCATTTTCCTCCTTTAGCACTTCCTGGTCCTTCATAATTTCTTCTACATCACTTTTGAGGAAAGAGTACGATGCTTTTAATGATTTTATTTCAGCTTTGGTCTCTGTTGTGTCCGAGCTAATTGCAAGTAATAGTTCTCTATCTGTGAGATTCTCGTCGAGTTGTGACATTTTGACTCGTAAAGTTCACAATTGTCAATAATAAACAAGCCGGTTGCACTTAAACAAAAGAATTCTATCACCCATTAAGTCAAAGCACTTGCTCTTACCACACTGATAAAATTTAAAATGATTAATGATCCTGAGTCAAGTATGCACGACATAAATAAATAGAACATTCATATAAAATAGATGCCTGCTTTTTTACTTCAGAAAACGATGCACACATATTTATCACATTTCCCGCTAATAAGGTTCATTATATTATATATATTCGATCAAATTAAATTGGATTTCAATCAAAAAAGCGTATTGTAATTGATAGGAATTTGTGGGACACCCTGGGACACTTCCGACGATAATGATTAATTGATTATTTATTTCAATAGACTTTTTGTCAAAAACATTTTATACAAATATGTAGAAAATTCTTTGAATTTTGGATACAGAAAACAAATTGAAAAGTATTAATACTAGTTTCATCAAATCCTATTTGTACTTTGTTTCCTTAGCTATATGACAGCCTGTGTGTAATTAGCTCAAGCTGAAAAGAATATTGTGAGAAAAAAAGTTTGGTGATGCCAAAATAGAACATTTAAATACGGCAAAATATTCCGGAGCTTAACCTTCTGGTGAGCGCGCCTTCAAAACACACACAGGCGGACAATGGAAATATAGAATATTTTCTAGCAAAAAAGAAAGATTCTCGGTTTTTTCATTAGTCATGCTACCAGGGGTGAAGTAGTTAGTTAGTTTTTAAGATGGGCGAGGAGCCCTTGAAGAGCTCTTCTGGCACACAAGTTATAAGGCTTATTGTGCACACCCTTACTTATTCGCTCTCAGCAGTTGACCCCAAACCTCTTGACAAAGCCTAGTATGTCGAATACTGGTCGCGTTGTAATTTCCTCTTGTCCCATCAAATGTGATAGTTCAAGTGTTTGTGCCCCGTTAGGATCTGTACCACTGTCCTCATATCTTTCTTTGGTAAACCCAGGAATTCCCTGGCTATGTCTACCCTATAGATATAACCCAGGGTGGATTTTGCCTGTCGGCAACCCTGGATTTGTTTCCAGTATTTCCGGTGTTATATTCGGATTCAGCTTTTAATGGCCATAGCGATACAGCACGACGCTATGCCCAGTACAGGTTCTGGTCCTATGTATTCACTTGCTGAGCCGCGTATTGCCAACTGGTCACATTTTTTCCTTCTGCAAGTTGCTTTAATGCCTGTTTGCAATCCCAAATCAGTTCAGATGTTATGTCTGGTTTCCCTATTGACGTTAGTGTGGCTTGGTATCCGAACATCGCAATCTGTCTGCCAGCAGCGTTTCTTTCTATTAGTGTTTCAGCACAGCGAAGGACGGCCGGGACCTCCACCTGGAAGTTAAAACGGCAGAAGGCTCTAGAAATACGAGGCCTCACTTTCGCGCAGATGGCCAACAACGCATTGGTGAGAGTTGTCGTTGCGTCGGGTTATCCGGAGAACTGTCTAACTCTTGAGGAGTTGGACAGGCTGAGGGATGAAATCTCGCCCAAGTGGGAATCCTATCCCTTTTCCTCTCTTGCAGTAATAAATTCCTGCTGCTGACCATCCCTCACCCCTGGAGCCATCTGTATACCAGATTTTCCCTTGGAGGAGCAGGCTACCATTTGCCTTCCACAGATACCTGCTTGGGATGCATATGCGGAAGGCTTTGGCAAAGTTGGAGCATTTTGTTATTTTATCTTGCATCATCTGTAGAATTAGCGATGTGCTGATATCACTCGGGAGCCTAGTGTGTTTAGTCCTCCGAGCTCATCTATTTGCTCTTGTCAGGCGGCCCAGTGCGTGTGCTGCTCTGGAGGTTATCGCAACATGTAGGGGTTCCTCACAGAGCAGGAATCCTATCACCGCCGTGGGCGTAGTCCTCATTGCTCCAGTCAAACCCCTAAATGCTGGCGTTTGTAATATGCGCAGCCTGCCCTGCATCGTTTTAAGTTCCGTCTGTGGCCACCAGACCACGGCCGCACGTAGGAGCCTGGGCTTTTGGGTAGCGGAGTAGAGCCATGCAAGCATTCTTGGCTCTAGACCCCACGTTGACCCTGAGGCTCTCCTGCACATCCAAAAAGTCATTACATACTTCCTACATTGGGTCTCCAGGTGCTTTACCCAGTTCAGATTGCTATCTAGGATCACTCCTAGATATCTAACTGAATCTGAGAACGTCAGCTTCTCTCCGCAAAATACAGGAGCGTAAAATTTTGGAACTTCATAATTTTTCGTGAAAATGACCAGACAGATGACTTCTGGACG
This sequence comes from Andricus grossulariae, assembly GCA_011634705.1. Classification (NCBI taxonomy): domain Eukaryota; kingdom Metazoa; phylum Arthropoda; class Insecta; order Hymenoptera; family Cynipidae; genus Andricus; species Andricus grossulariae. Next base: position 3,308 of record JAABKJ010004458.1, read on the forward strand.
AGTATTGCTGAAAGCACCCTCTATATTTTGCCACGACAGCATAAAGCGCAGTTTCTACCGAGCAGCCTGCCTGAAAAGCATGCTGCCCTATATGCAGCTGGGAGGAAAATAGCACCTTACCCTAATGTATCTCTTCACCATGCCGATGGCACGTGTTTGAGGGCTATACTTGGCCTAAATAATTTCGTCAGCGGAGGGACGATAGAATCCATGGCTTTTTGTAAAAGCGCTGGCGTGCTCTAACTCATCAATGGTACCATAGCTTGTGGGAAATTCCGCAAGCCCCCCTTTGTGTTCCTTTCTCTGTCGTTGACATTTGTGCTTTCCCACACCGTGTGGTGAGAGTTTGCATCACAGCCCAACAGCAGAGAAATTTGTTTCTCCTGACAGTGCCGAATTGGACCCTCCAGCTCTCTGAGAGGCGGAGGTCCCTCAACATCGCCAGAGAAATGAGCCGAGGCGATAAACTCCTGTAGCCTTTCCCCGCTACTGCCCCAGAGTCTCACCCTAATGAATGTAAGACCTCTAGAGCAGAATTTGGACACCAAGATCGCATCCATACCCTTGACGGCTATGCATGCTCTTGGCATTTTTTTTCACGTGGCCCCCTATATATGAAGCCACATCCTGATAAGGCACAAATTATTCTCTTGCTAACCCGGGCTTCCGAATTAGGGTGAGCCCTGTTTGCACCACAGACATGTGTCTGGTTAGAACCGCCGAGCCGCCTTTGCTGTGGTGCAAATTAATCTGCATCGTGGAGACTCCCGTCTCAGCCATCGACAGGCTAATTCGGCGCACCTCCGGGCGCTTCTGGTCTCCCTGCAGAGCCCAGTTGGATCACTCGGAAGGCAACCCTACCCGCCCCTAGATAGGGTCGGTTATCTAGAGCCGCAAGGGCTCTCATTAGGCATTCAGGAAGACCGACGACTAGAATCCAGCCTCTCCCCTTTGGCCTGGATCCCTGCCTGTCGCAATATACCTTCCACGAATCAGTTTGCAGAGACAGGTTATGAAAGCTCAGGCGCCCCTTAATGGTCGCCGGACTCTCGAGGGTGCCGACATTTGGGAAGGTCGCTCTACGGTATCTTTGCAAACACTCCGTCCCTTTGACTTGCAAGTTTAGGCCCTCTTTAAGCCTAAACGTTGGGGTTTTTTTCCACCATACAGTCTGGCCGCCAGATGTCTGCGGCCTCCACTACGATGGCCCCCGACCTGATGAAGATGTCATTGAATCTGGGGGCGCCTCCCTCACCATGTAGAGCGTCAACCCCTTTGGGGATTTCATCTCTCAGCCTGTCCAACTCCTCAAGAGTTAGACAGTTCTCCGGATAACCCGACGCTACGACAACTCTCACCAATGCGTTGTTGGCCATCTGCGCGAAAGTGAGGCCTCGTATTTCTAGAGCCTTCTGCCGTTTTAACTCCCTATTCGGAGAAGTTCCTCTGGAGCCCTTCTTCCTCTTGCCTGAAGGATAAGCCTGAGGACTTGCTCTAGGTGTAGTTTCCGCAACCACTGCCCCCTGTGGAGTGCCTTGGCTGGTGTTTGCAAGACGCGCAATGCAGTCTCTTTTTTTTGTACTCCGCTACAATGCCTCTTCCTTACGGAGAGTTCCGTTAGATGCATTTCTACGACTTCGACGAGATTGTCTTCATCACCATCTTTAGTTCGCACCACCTCTGGTGGATTGCCCCTAAGAAGCCCTCCACTCTTGGCGATGGGTTAGAGGAGGATCCCGAAACTGGCCCCTCATTGGTTTTGGTTTGTCTTGTGTTTTGGGATTTTATTTAAGTCCCACGAGAAGCTACGAAAATAAGAAACACCCCCCGCAGAGCACCCGCTTGCAGGAGGTGGGTCTACATACTATGAGATTTCACCTGTTGTCCCAAAGTCACCATTAAGACACCTCCTTTGGGACCCCTGCCTGTTCGCCTCTACTCAGGGGGGCAGGTCGAGGTGTTCAAGGATTTGTTGACCCTGGTGCCGTTCAGTAATTTTTTTAAATAGTTCAGAAAACATAAATTAGTGGTTTTGTTTTACGAGTGAAGCATCTAAACACAGGCTTCTAACTTTTCCCCATATTCCTCTCTATAATCCATTTTTTTAGCAAAATGTATTTTTTCCCTTTTTCTCAAGAAATTTTCTCATTTTCTCGTCTGATCGCTCATTTTGGTTAAAAAATGTACTCTTTGGTCAAAGATTTTACTGTTATATTGAAATTTCTTCTTCAAAATTATTTGTAATAATTGGAAAATTACCTATTCAGGTTTTAATGGGAAATTAATATTTCTAACTGCAAATTCAACTATTCCATTATTGGTTGAAAGTTGATAGTTTCAGTTAAATATTCAACAATTTGGTCGAAAATTTATGTATTTTATTGCGAATCAGTCTCTTTTCGTAGAAAATTCATCTTTCGGACTGAAAATTCACTGCCTTTGTTAGAAATTGAACTACTTTGTTGAACATTTATTTTGTTGATAGAAGATACATTTGTTTGGTTGCAATTTTAACTATTTTGTTGATTTTTCTTTTTGTAAATTATTCTTTTCAGTTGCAAATTTGACTATTCTATTTTTGGTTGAAAATTGATCCTTTTCACTTAAAATTCATGTATTTAGTTGAAACTGAACTCTTGTAAAAAATTTTATTTTCGTCGGTTAAACATGACAAATAAATTTTGATTCTTCAACATCTGAATCCATTGCCTTTTATATGAATGTATGACCAAATTAATTTTATTCATGGAGAATAACTACGTTATTTAAAAAAACGGTCAAAGGAAATTCACAGTGAGGAAATACTCCAATTCACTGGATATAAATATACATATAATTTTTATTTTCGTTAAAAATTCAATTACGTTGTTGAATATGAACTTTTTGATTTTAAAAATTGAACTGCTTTCGACAGAATTTCCCTTTTGGGTTCGAAAATTCAATAATTTGGTTGAATTGTTTTCTCTGTTGACTGAAAAACCTTTCCTGGTTGAAAATTAAACTCTTTGTTGAAAATAATTGGTCTTTTTCTTTTTTTATCATCTATTTTTGTAGAAATGTTATTGTTTTTTGTTGTTAGAAGTGCATTTGTTTAGTTAAAAATTATTCATTTTTGTGGAAACATGAAGTATTACATATTTCGTTTACGATTCATCATGTTGGTAAAACTTGAACGGTTTTTATCTAAAATTAAAATCTTCTCTTGGTTTAAGTATCAACTATTATATTTTTTGTAGATAAATAATCATTTTTCATTAAAAATCCAACCACTTGGTTGTTGAGAATCATGAAAGCTTTTCTAAAAAATCTTCTTTTTTTTTACTTGAAAATTCAACTATTTGGTTGAAAATTTATCTTTTCAGGTTAAAACTTCAACTATTTGATTGGAAGTTCGTCTCTTTTATTTAAAAGTTCAACTGTTTAATTGTAAATCCAACCATTTGGCCAAAAATTAATGTTTCTATTTGTTGAAAAATCATCTGTCTTGGACGAAAATTCATCTTGTTCAGTTTGAAAGTCAACTGTTTTCTAAAACTTTTGACTTTCTAGCTTGATAACTCAACTCGTTTGTTTGAAAACTTAACTATTTTGACTTGAAATCTCAAGCGTGTCATACTGGATCCAATATATGTATTAATTATACATTAATTCTTCCTCTTTCAAGAGCATTCTGAGCTATGAAGTCTGTTCAAATATTATGTTTGTATGTTCTGTGTTTTATTTTACGCTTTTATCGAAAGAACTCGAAGATCAAATTTTCAATAGAGAAAGGAGCGGGCGGGGGGTGTTCGTAGTTGTAACGTCGCCCTGTTCAAAATAGCGTGACGTAGTTTTTGAACGACCTTCAATAAAACTTGGACCAAATGGTAATTTGGAAAAATGGGTCAAAGGGTAATTTTGAGACATAGAAATTAGAGCAAATCGCGATGCTGTCAAATGAATTTCCGCAAAATATACATTAGGAAAAGTAGAATTTTTTTCCAACGTTTATCTTTCTTTTGGCCTGCGCTGATCATAATTTAAACTTAGGTCGGGCATACATAACTGATCTACATACATTGTACCAAAGGTAGTCAACCAAAAAATCATTTCGAAAGATCGAATGACGTCTAGCGATTTTGAAAATGCACTGGATAAAGGACTGAGAGAATGAAAGGGGTAGTAAAATGGAATTTTGCCCAGGAGGATCCGTGGATCGAGTATGATCCACATAGGGGTGGATATTGTACAAACGACGGTTTTGTTAAGGTCCTTCCATTTGGTTCGGCTCGATAGTTCAAATACACGGTAGTTGAATCGAATGAAAACAGGATTAGTTAATTAAAGCCACTCGGGTAATTTCGCGGATGACGGCTGCTCACGGGGTATGTGTATTCGTTTCGGTCTCGTCGCGATAAAGTCACAGCACCTGAATACACATCAGCAAACTATTTTGAAAATTGGTTGAATCCTTTACCGCTTGACCGAAGGTCTTGCAATAATTGAATTCGCAGATCGAATTGATGTGTATTTTATTACTGACAGATCAAACGAACTTCTTTACTGAAGTTCGTTAATTCCTGTCCCTTGTAAGAGAGTGCAATAGGGTAGTCCAAAAACGCATTGGAAATTTTTTCTCGCTTTCTCCTGCTCATTCTCCTAAAATGTATTTAAATTCACAAAAAAAAGTGAATATTCAGAAAAATTATATTTAGAGGATACGTTAGCCTCATCGGTGAAATTTAAAGTAGTTCTAGGTGTACCGTCTATTTAAATGTAACTATTTCCATATTTGTGTTTTTACTGTGCTTTAGGCCAGAGTCGTAATCTTCATTAAATTATAATTTACAAAAGCGCATTCTATTCTTTAAAAGGTGCTCAACAGTTCTGTTCCTGGAGTTTTTATTAAATATTATTTAGATAATTGTTAAATTCAGAAAATTACTAACTTAAAATAATGGTACGCATTATTTCTAAATGAAATTATTTTCATAAAAACGTGACATTTAGAATTGAAAAGAATTTCTAAAGGAATAGAATGAGCTATTGTAAATTAAAATTGAATGATATATAGCCTTTATTTGTATAAGAATCACTGATTTATACAAAGAACTTACAGCTTATAATAATAACAATTATCATTACATAAATTTCAACTGTTGTTATTTACACACCTTCAAAGATTTTAATTATGAATATATTTGCTTTCTAATATCAATAGCTTCCGGATTATCGTAAATGTTATACCAAGCATTTCTCATTTCTTGCGCAGATGAAAATTTACTTATATATAAAATTGTCGTTCGGTAGCAAAAGCATTACATTCTATTAATAAATGATATAAGTATTCGGAGTTACAAATATCCTGATAGCAGTAATTACAAAAATCCTTAAAATATATCCTGTGGGCGTTATTTTTTATTATAATGCTAGGCTGAAATCTGCTATAAGAGCAGTTCAATAAGCAAATATAACCTCAAATATTTTTTTAATTATTTACGCACGGGCTTCTTTTCTAAAATTTGCTGCAATCATCAATGTGCCTTCCTTGACACTTTTATCAATCAGGCTAAAATTTAAGTAATTTTGAACCTAACTGTTGACCTAGGACGTCCTCAAGACGTATTTCTCACGAGAAAAAAAATAAATTTTTGTAAATTTTATTCAGAATCGTCAATATCAGGCGTATCGATTTAAAACTCAATATTTTTCTTTACCATTACCCATATAATGCGATTGAAAAAATATTTTTTGAATTTCACAAGCTTCAAATAAAATATTACTTCGGACTGATAAATTTTTCAAGCAATTTATTACTCTTTATAACAGTTTTCTCTTGAAATATAGGTAGAAAGTCGATGTTTTGTCTGAATTTTTTAGCTTTTCATTTCGAATGAGGAAATAATTGATTAACTAAGGTTAACATAAATACTTGTTAAAACCAATTATAATTGTTTTGTTAAATATAATAATATTCTTTTAGAATAGATTGATTTACCCCTTGTTTAGCACGAGATTCCATTAAAATGAATTATTTTATTTTGAACCTTTTAATTCATTTATATATGCATATTATCATCGATGGCAAATGTTTTCTTCAGCGGAAGGGGAGGTGGAATGGGGCTGATAGTAATGAGTGTGCAGTTCCAAATGTTTAGTTTAGGCTCTGCAGTGAACTTCGTGTTGTCATTTAAAATAAATTTTTTACATGTTATTTACAGACCCAGTCCTTTCACCTACTCCTAATTATTATTTGATCCCTTGTTTCTATCTCTACTGTAATATAGCCTTTTTGCTTCAATTAATATTTTGAAAACATCAGAAACAGATAAAAAATACTCTATTGCAGAAAGAAGGAATACTGTCTTAAAAAATATTCTCGTTAATGTTCGTTTATTCATTTATTAATTTCAGAAAAAAATACATGTGGGAAAAGCGTTTTCATTATTAGGAGAAAGTAATTCCTCGCATGCATTACCCTAATATTTACGCTTCTGTATAAATATGGTATATTCTTTTTTTTTAATATGCACTAATTTTTTGTGGATTCGAAATAATTTGGGGGGGGGGGCGTAAGCATGAGCATAAGAATTGGGAAAAGAAAATGTTGGAGCACCTTGGTGTGCAATAATGTGGGCCGAAAATAAAAAATGTTTGTTAATCAGAAATGGCTAGCGTTGAAAATTTGCCATAGGTTATTACAAATAAAATTCTCTATTGACTTTTTGAAAGCTAAACTGGTTCTACGTTTTTGCGATAAATTCACAAATATTTCATTTTAAGAATTTTCACAAATTTCCTTATGGGTTTCAAAATCATGGTAATTTTTGTGATGTGCAGGTTTCGGTAATAAATGATATTAAAAAATTGGAATTGAAAAATATGTAACTTTTTTAGGTTAGAATTTTTTTTATATGTCATTTTAAGATCCAGTACATTTTTATTGAAATTCTTTTTCAGTTTTATGTATGCTATATATTTAGTTGTTCTAGAGACTTAAGTCTTAATTTTCTTAGAACACGAAAAAAAATTCTTGGCCTCAGACTTAGGCTTAGAATTTAGTGGTTTATGACTTCCTTTGGCAGCTATAAAGTCTACGAGGAGATTTTATTTAGATCTAAGGAAATTATAATGTTACGTCCTTGGAACACACCGTAAATCCATTTCCCTAATTGCTCGGTTGAGTTGCAATTGATAAAGTTTGCAACTTGGCGATGAAAGTACAAGTCAATGAATACACTTATTGATATAAATAATAATCATTTTATTCAGTGATACCCAAGCAAAAATGCAGATGAGTTGAATGTTGGATGAGATGACCCCTGAAAAAGAACGAGTTAACTACAGCTGGAAAAGAAACCAGCCAATTGAGCTTTTTACAGATAACAGATGATTAGAGGGACGAGAGAGATAGAGAATTATAAAAGGGTGTTTTGAGACTTACCTCTATTTTAATCCGGTTGACTATTGTACATGATTTCATGGTAACTAAGACCCAAATTTTATTCTGAACTCCCGACTTGAGGCTGAATGGTAACTTTAATAGTGCTGGGACCCTACTTCTTTAGAACTTCCGATTTGCCGTGAAGTTGTATGCCAACTGGAATTATACTGGGAATCGAATTTCTCTCCGAACTTCTGAACTTCTGACTTGAAGTTGTATGGGAACTGGGACTCGAAATCAACTACGAAATTTTGACTTGAAATTATATGACGGTCCGTACGATCCAAAGACTGAATGCCTAAAAATTACTAAAGATAATGACTAACTGGTTAGCAGGGTTTTACATTTCTGGTTACTGTGATCTCTTCTGGAGTTCCTTTTCGCGGAGAGGGAATGTTTGCTAAAGAGGCAGCTTTTGTAATCGTGGAGGGGAGTGCAATTTATTTGGTATCCCCACTTGGTGAGCGACATCCTTGTTTCCTTGTCCGATAGGTACATCAAATTAAGTTTCCGGTTGATTCTGCTCCGTTGAATCATGCGTTTGATGCTTATTTAACTATTGTTCTTGAATATATTTTATTCGTATATATATTTAAGGGGGTCATCACTTATCACCTGGAAATAGCTTGCTCCTCCAGCATGAAATAAATCTATCTCAAACACAATAAACCTGTGGATATCCTACATATATCTGCTGGAAATTTACAGGATATCAATACAAGGCGGATATTTCTATGTCTCTGGGATATCTATAAATTTTTTTGGTTATTTATGCTATATTTCAATGTATAACGGGAGGTATTGTAAGATATTGGCATTGAATATTCAAGAAACGTCTGAAAACCCCCACGATATCTTAATGCTATCCCACGAATCAAGCAATTTACGATTTGTAAAGATATACTTTAAATATCCAGCAGATATCTGTTGGATATCTACATGATATCTTAAGGAATCAATGAGATAACCTGAAAGATCTCAGTTTTGCACGGAAAAGTGGCATTTGTCCATTAAATTTTTTTATGCGAATTTAAAACTATAAACTGTACATAAAAAAAATTCGCATCATTTTCGTATTCATAAAAATTCAGTTTATGAGCTCGTCATTAAAAATATTTGATTCGACAACAAAGTAATCCACATTTTTTCAAGCTGAAAAACAATCAAAGCAGAGCTACCGGAAAAAATCAAGAACCCATAAATGTTAGAGAACCAGAAAATTAAAGCAGTTAACACTTTGTTCATATTTTGGCTTATTTTGAAGGTGACTTTCGTCACTTTCGTGCTATAAAAATCACTGAATAATATATTTCTAGAAAATAGGTTGAAATTACTTGAATAATATGAAATAATTTTTTTACATTTATTTTCTGATCATAAGACATTTTTTATTCTCTGCCAGGATTTAAAAATGTGAGTCCTAACCGTGAAAAGCTTACGTTAGTTTCCAGTGTGATCAGAGTGAAATAAAAAAGTGCTATTTGCACCTCTTACGAAATATGCTTTTATAGTAGAATATTCAATTAAATCTTTTCAACTCGATGTGAACTCGGATAATACTACCTGAATTAAAGTGAAAGAATTCAGTTTTCACTTCAAACAACCTATTGGAAAAAAGGAAACAAAATGATTTTATTGTTAAATACATAGCCAACGAATGAGACCTTTGGAATAGGATTTTATCAAAAATTTATTTTTTTACAAATATTTTTCATGTGAATGCATTTGGCAAAATCTATTTAATAATTGGTTATTTGTAGAAAAATTTCGCGTACGATCTATAGAAGGCCAGAGAGTGTAAAATATTTTGCAGTAGTTTCTTCAAGGCCAGTTATATAATGGCACAAAGTCCATTTTTAAGGACAATAATTAAAGAATCCGCGAAGTGGAAAGGGTCGTTTCAATGCAGTGAAAATGGTCATGTTTTCTTCAACAATCATACTTTTCCCCTCTTATACGCCCATTTTCATTTTGATATGTATTTAATAATTGGCGACATTATTATCAAAATTAAAAAATTTACTAACACAAAAAGTGTTTTTTTTTTCTTATGCTAAGTAGTGTTATCTATTCATGAGAATAATAAAAATATTTATTCAGATGTTTTTTTAATGATATAAGTACTTTTTTAATTTATAACACTCGGAAAAAATGAGCAGTGCTATGTCCATCGCAACATCCATCAGATTATTTCATGCACATGTAGCGCTGTCTATTTTACTTACACAATTGTTATTAAACGGATCTATTTATACTTCCACAAAAGAAAAATAATTGATCCAACCGCCTGTAAATTGTTTTACTAAAAAGCTTTTTTGCTTTTCGTGTAAAATTAGGTTAATTGGAATTAGCACCGTTTAACATTTCCCGCTTAAAATATAGAAGTATATCCTGAACAAAATTATCTTTATAAAACCTTGCTTTAAGATTATTAATCCTGAAATTTATTCTATGAAATAATTTTTTTTGTTTTGCTTCTTAATCAGTGAAGACTTCTGATAGTACAGTCAATAATGACGTGAAATTTCAATTATTTAAATTTAAAAAAGATTTTTCACAGCGCGAGCCAATTAGTTGGATTCAGGATATTCTTTTGTTTTCCATCATTTGAAAAATGGAGGAGCTATTAACATGAAGTTTGGATGAATTAAAATTGAAACCGGTTCATCGCTTATACATTTTTATCAAGAAACGTTTGTAAATTTATTTTGCTGCTTCTTTTACTGTAGTAAGTATAAAAATTTTCCCATACATCTGTAGAATTACAATACAACATGATTTTTTTTAAATATTATATTTTTTTACAGAAAGACAGGATCTTCAATACATGGAATATAACATTGCTGTTACTTTCAAGGTTGTTCACTGTAATAAGAAACATTTTTATTAGTAGAAAATCTCCCTCTATGAGATAGGAAAATTTATTTGAGGCCTATAAATGAGAAAGCAAAGTTATCGTTAAATAAGAACAAAGAAATACACTCATAGTATACCAATTAGGGTGGAGCGAAACTTTTTTTTTTAACAAGGTCCAAAAATTGCAGTTTAGTGCCCAAAATCACGCATCTACAATAAAGCTCAAAATAATGAATAATAGCGATTTTTTATTTTGTTACGAAATTAGTTTCTAATAAACGAAAATGGTTCTGAGAACTATTATTATTACTATCATACAGTAGGACAGGGCAATAACTGTCTATAGAACTGCGGTAAAACCTATTGTTCTATACCCTGGAATTGAACCATCTTCCATGAGATCAATCTTTACCATAAGGGTATGAACTGATTTACAGGAGATGTCGTGATACTCTTCTGGTTCGAGAAAAAATCTCTTAGATACTCGTCTCTGAGGCTCGCCAGTGCATCACATTTACAAAGTATGTGACAGGCTGTCTCCTCACGAAAATCACACTTTCGACAACGCGATTTGTCTCCAATCCTCATGTTGGTTAAGTGTTTTCGCAGTCGGTAGTGTCCAGTAAGCATCCCTACTACAACATTGAGCTGCCTTCTTTCCATTTTCAAGAGTTCATTAATCACCTCAGTACATGTCCAGATATACGAGACACCACATTAGGGTTCCGGGCCAATCAGGGGCATCTTAACCAGTGCATCTGCTTTCTCGTTACCTTCAATATCATCATGACCGGGAACCCAGACTGACCCAGTTTTTACCAGCAACCTTAAGAAGATCTTCAAGGCAGCTCCAGACTAGTCTGGATGTAAATCCTTCAGATTTGAGAGCCTCAAGTGCTGCTTGACTGTCAGAACAAATATAAATGTGCTGGCCTTTATAAGCCCACTTACAAATTTTATCCAGGCAAGCTTTAATAGCTATAATGTCGGCCTGGAAAACTGTAGATAATGTGCCCAATGTTATTATTTCAGCCCTGGAATTCTTCCCATGGATTCCAGCCGCTGTCACCAATGAGTTTTAGAGTCGTCTGTGTACCAAACGAGCCCTCCTGCTGTGAATGATTCTTCTCTTCTACCTTCACCATGCCATTCTTCCCTTTCAGGTAAGATGACCTCGAAGGGTTTCATGAAGAATAACTTCCTCAAAAGAACATCAGTTTGCATAGGGATGCATACGCTTATTGATATGTAGATTTTTCACCTCAACATCACTAAGGTTGCCCCCTATTAGGAGTCTACAGACTTTTGCCACCGCAACCTTCCTTATGAAAAAGTGTGACGACGACATGTCCAGAATGCCTTCAAGAGCTGCTGTTGGTGTTTTATTTATACAAGTAGTACCAGTGATCATTAAAAAAAACCCCTTCGGGGGCTTTCCAGTTGCCTCATAGAACTGATTATTTCAGTCCTTGGCAATCAGATCATTAATGCATATGCTATTATGGATCTGATTATCATTGTACGTAACCAGTAACTTATCATGGGTTTCAAGCCCCAGGTTTTTCTTATTGCGCATCTACAGGCCAAAACAACAGTCTCTGCATCATTGCTATACTATGTTGAGCGTTGCCTTCATGAGTTCCACTAAGGTGCCCTCATGTTTCCTGCTACCATGATCGCCAGGTCATCCACATAGCCTTGAGTGTAAAAACCCGATTCGTTTACAACACGAATCAGGTCATGAATGACAAGTGCCCACTGGGTGAATAAAAATACTCCTTTCTGTTGGCACCCGCTCAAAACTATATCCTCTGCCTTAATACCACGTAGCGAAATAGGTACCATTCTGTTTTGCAACATGGAGTCCATCCACCTGTTTACCATTTCACTAACTCCGGGTGTTTTAAAAGAACCGTACAAGGATTCAATTGGGGTGCTACTAAAAGCCCCCTCTGTGTCCCGAAATGCTGAAATTGCTACTTCACCTTTCTGTATTGCCTTGGTAATGCCGGAGGTAAAGGCATAGAGAGCGTCTACAGTAGATCTGCCTTTTTGAAAGACAAATTGATTCATATGGAGAGGTTTTCCATAAGTGTCCTTACCCGGCTTTGGAATTAAGATTGCCTTAACCTTTCTTCATGCTACAGGGGTGTATAGCATTGCTAAGCATACCCGGAAAATGCTGCACAATGGACCCAACGATAACTGAAATCCTTCTTGAATTATTGCAGGGAATATTTAATCAGCAGCTGCGGCTTTAAATCGTTTCAATTGTTTAACTACTCATCTAATTTTTTAATGAGTGACAATACGACTAGCTACTTTCCAGTCTTCTATTCTGGTTCTAAAAGTTGCTCAAGGATTTCATTAGATGCCTCAGCCATTTTACTCGCAGGCAATATTATTGCCAACAGTTGACACGATGAGTTACCCCCCAAAGTTCTCTCAAGTCTAGTAGTGTCAGTTATATTCTCGGTACCCTGAAAATACCCCTTCAATGACTCCCTCACAGCATTTAGTATCTTATTATTATATCTTGTCAAGGTTGCCCTGTACAAGTCCCAATTCTCATTTTTTAGCCCTGTTAAAGAGGCGTCGAGTTTCCTTTTTCTGGTCCTCCAGTCTCAAAATGATACCAGGGTGCATCCCTGTCTGTTTTCTTAATACGAAGAGGAAAATTTCCCTCATAAGCTTTTTACATATGTACCTTCTTGTAGGATGTCAACAGCAAATTCTATTCGCTCAATAGACTTGATTCTGCCTTATATGGCGCCCGGAGAACTGCTGAGACCCTCCCTATAAGTATCCCAGCCAGTCGTTTCAGGGCTTTGAATTGCAGGTCTATCCACTGTTAAGGAGAAGCTTATATCTATCTATGATTCGATAGCGATTTATCCGACGGTATATTCTATCCCTTGAACGCTTCGCCAATGCTTATCGAACATTAGGTCAAATCAATTACCTCGCGACATCTAGATGTCATGAAGGTGGGTGTATCATCCCGATTCAACCAATTTAAATTAGTAGTTAAGAGGTAATCTAATAAAGACTCACCCCTGTGGTTGGTGTCCTACCTATACCAAGTCGGACGATGTGCGTTAGCATCACATCCGATGAGCAATGGTCATCCATTGACACAGCAGTAGTCCACGAGATTTTGGTGGGACTCGAATGGTAGGCATGCTGAACAAATAACCATGCGCCTGTCCCCCAACTGGTGTTCAATCTTTATTGCCACCAAGTCTCCAGGAAAGGACCTTGGTACTCCAATTAATTTAATATCGCCTCTGACACGAAGTGCTGCCCTAGGTATTTCTACGGAACTATCATATATGACTGATCCGCTCTTCTTAATTAATCCTCTAACGTGCGGGACATCTAGTGTCCATTTTAAGTTCCAGTTGTCTCCTCCGCCTTTTCCAAAGACAAATCCAAGAATCTATCCACGGTTGTAACTTTATTTTTTGAGAAGACCTTCATATTGATCATCTCCAATCCATAGTGAGGCCTGCAGTCGACCTTTTTGAGACTCTCGGGCACTCCTGGCTCTGAAATTATTACAAGTTGGGTAGCTTGTCCACTCTCCTTAATGTCGATAATCTTCAATTCTCCCGTTTCAATGGTTGAGTTTTGGATTGCTATCCTTTTAAGTACTGCTGTTGATTCCACGGATGCACTGGGAATCCAAGCCAGTAGCTTTAATGGCCTTGGGAGGTCTTTGGTGTTGATGACTTTGATTTTATCTGTCATCCAAGGTTGGTTTTCACCAACAGCTTCAAAAAGCTAAGTTCGGGACACTTCGTCGGAACAGATGATGATAAGGGTATCATTCTTAAAGGGCCAATTTTTAAATCTTGGACTATTGGACCACTCGGCCACATCTTCTTCTGTTTACTAATTTTATTTGGTGTGCTTCTTTAAGAATGGCCCATCTTAGGATTCCCCGTCTGGCTAGTTGTTTCATTTGATTGATTTAACAACTCCCATCTCAACATCTTCCCAGCAGCTACCAAAAATCTTGCTCGTCGTGGTTTTTGCGTTTGGATTGACCCCACGGTATTAGTATCGCCAGGGTTATTCCCAGATGGTCCCCAGCCGACTCCTCCTGCTTGGCTTGTTCTTAATTTTTTGTTGAAAGAACTGTTTATCGTTCCCACGAGTAGCCTGGGAAATAAAAGGTCTGCTCCTGCAGAGCCCTGCGTGCAAGGGTAAGACTTATTTCTCGTGGAGGTCGTTAGGACACCTTCGTACCCATAGGTGCCAAAGTGCCACCAGCACGGTAACTCTACACCCAGTGCTTAGCGGGTGGCCACATTGAGTGAGACACTCAACGAATATCCGTTCGTAGGCTGTTTCGTAGTCGCTAAACGGGCCGTAGGCCATTCCCGCCCCGATTCCAAACTGGTTATCGGTCCGGGAGGGACCTCGAACCAGGGATCCAGCAAGTCCGTGTTAGCTAGGCTCACTCAGCCTTCTACCATAGTACAATCATACATAACAGGGGAGTCCGTTTATAAGGATCCTTTCATCTCACCCAGGAAAGCCCGTTTATAGGCTGCCTTTCACACATATCCATACATATGCAGGCCGAGGTCCGTTTGACACCCTTGTCCCACATGTTCAAGCCTCCCCACCAACCTCAAGGTGTTACAGTCCCTAGGGAAGGTTCTAGGAACTAGTATTTACAACTATAAGTATCCTGCAAAAAATATACAGCAACAAAATTCTTTTACATCGTACATTATCATTATATGGGGCATTATTTCTCCAAAAATCGAATTACTCCGATCGAAATAAAGCATGGACAAATTGTAGTTCTATTGCATAGTACTTTATGAGAATAATATTTCCTACTTTTACAAATATTTACCGAGATGAAAGTCTTTATTTTTATTGACAGAATTTTAAAAAACCTAATGCAGGTAGTTTATTTACACAAATGTAACAAAGTGCACCCTAAAATATGTACACAAAGCAGTCGTTAACGATATTCAAAGGCCTCGTCTAGTCGTATCGAAGAATTGGCGGAGCTGGAAAACAAGATAGACTATTCGACCCGAAATTTCGGGACAATTAGGTAACCTTTTGAAAAATATTTGACATCTCATCCCGAATTCGGGAACAAAAAGACACTTTGACAATAAAAATATCACTTTATCAAGTAAAACCAGAAATTTTGCCCCTAATGAAAAAATTGTTTACAAGAAAGTGCAATATTTCTACAACTCTAATTTTTTGTTAAAGTATGTACTTTTTTGTAACACAATCTACAAAATTTATCAAAAAAATACAGTTAAATACAAATACCTCATTTTTTTCTGTATTTTCTTGTGAAAAGTAAAAAATTAACAATAAAGTACAGGTTTCTGCAAGTAAAAAATTTGCATAACTTTAAAAAATACTTTTTTACTTTGTTATATATGTATTACAGAAAACTACAGAAATTTACATTTTTTTAATTTGGGTGTGTATAAGTTAATTTTTTGCAAGACATTAATATTCAGTAACACAGCCATCACTGCTGCATTAATAATAAAAGCGATGGCTTTTTTTATATTATAATTATATCAATTTATTAGAAACGCGCCTAACTTAAGCAAATAAAAAAAATTCTCAAGATTGCTGAGAAAATTTTTTATAATTTTTTATTTTGAAAAATTAATGTTTATTCATTTAATTCAAATACATTCTTCGCGACCAAATCAGGCCATTTGATGATTAACATGATAATAATACATATAAACGCCTTATAAGAAAAAAAGACTTAACAATAGCGGCGGCGATTACATGTGTAAAACTCAGGTATTCAGACGAAGCAAAAATAAAAATATTTCAGGGTATGACAAAATTTATCAAGTTAAGCAGTTGTGCAGTATAACGTCGTGCTTCAACGAATGGTAAAGAATAATAAGTAAAAGCAAAATATTATAACGCATTTTCTAGCCTGAGTTACATACGTGTTAGCGCAATTTTTAAATAATAATCAACAAACGTTGAAATATAAAATTGTTAAATTATAACTTAAGATCTTTTTGGTAATAAATTGCTTGACTATAAAAATATTTGATTTTAAATTCTTAAATTTTAAATACCCACCAATTTAAAATCCTGTAATTTTTTCATTTTTCCGAACAGAATTTTAGTTTAAAAATGTCTAATTTAGTGGACAACTTTTTTGTGATAAAAAGCTTCAGAAGCGGATTCAAGTGTTCCGCTGTCGTGGGTTGGCGTTTGTACGGGGTGGAGTAATCCTGACGACAGTTGGAATACCTCGGCGATTTTGGATGCATAGATTTCTTTCTCCGGTGCTGATTCTGGCGTCTAGCTCCTTCTTGGCCTGTCTGTCGTCTTTTTGTTGTGATTCTTTCCGGTCAATTGAGACACTCAAGTCCTTTAATTGAGCTGGTATTTGCTGGAAAACTCTCGCATCCACGAAAGTCTTCTGAACTTGTGGAGCAGACTGTTGTGTTGTGAAAATCACTTTGACAGGTCTGGGCTGTGGAAGTGTCTTGGAAAATTTCCTGATGCGCCAGGTTTTAAATTCATCAAAGACAATCTTATCGGAGAGGAAGGATAAAAAGAAGTTGAAATAGTTAATTTATCTTGAGCTTGAGCGAATCACTCTGTAGCGGGGGTACAGACGTAGCTTCTGGGAGGCCAAAAATGATCAAATTGTTCAACGACTTTAACCTCAAGTTCTTCAATCCTTATTGTGTTTCCGGCAATGTTGGATTCACAATCTCCTTGCAAACCAAACATAAAATGTTCAGCTTGAGACGAAGGTACTGTTAATCTAGGTTGACCAGAAAATATATCCTGCGCATTCATGGCGGATACTTTATAATATAAGCATTAGCAAAAAGGAGCGTGTTCGTAGACACTGTGTGATGCGTGTCCGTGAGGCAATGAGTCAGTATAAGGTGGGCCACTACATACACTCACACATACACAGGGTACACAATGAAAAACCACTCAGAAGAAATAGAAAGAAGGGTCGTACAGGAACTTTCGTTCTTGTGTTTTAAAATTTATGCAGGAAAATGAGCAGGAAATGCAGGAAATTTAAAAAATTTGTCTTTCATTTATAGCATTGGAAATGATAGCGTGGATTTCTATATTTTTGAACTCTTTGAACTGCACAATGTGTAAAAGTTTACAATTTCGCAGTTCAATGGCATTTAATGACAATATTTTTAATTGAAAAGTATTAAAATCTTTCATTTTATACGCGTGAATGATTGAGTTAAGTTTTTATAACTTTGAATGAAAAAAATTTTGTCTTCAAGAGTCTGAATATTTTAATTGCAATGACAGTGTTCAATTCTTTCTTAATTGTTCAATTTTCATTTGCGGTCAAAAAGTTGTTCTTTTTCGACATAGAATGACCAAAATTGGGAACATTTTAATGGCATCATTCTTAATATTCTACCATTCCTTTAAAGTTTAAACATAGAAGCTTTTTGTCATAGCTATCATGTATACGTCCTGATTTAAAACTACCTCATTGCAATATTCTACATATTTGTTATCCTAGGTCAAAAAAGAAAAAATTTTTGGCTGCAAAACCTGTAAACCCTTGTAGATTCTCGTAGTTGAAAATTCTTCTAGTTGTATTTTCTTGCAAATTCTTGTAGGAAATAAAAACTGTAATAAAATACAGCAATATACAAAAAAAGTACAAATAAGTACAAAATTCGTCTTAGTGATAGATACAAGTTGTAGTTTCGTGTAATTTCGGTTGTAATTCATTGCATTTATTTGTAGATTCCTGTAAAAGTAGTCGTAGTTTTTCCTATTAAAAAAAATTTTTTCCATCAGACTTGATGACAATTTACGATGTATACCGAGTTTTTCATTTTATGCATCTTTTTTGGAGGATAATTATAAATGTGAATACAAATTTTTAGATCCCTTTTTATCTATTCAAAAAATGATTTTGTACCAAAAAAACAAAAAATTCGCTATTATTCCTTCCTTTTAACTTTAGTGCCATATTACTTCGCAGCGGTATTTGTTCAAAGTATTAAACTCCTAATATCATTTTTCGGCAAATCCTACTAATTGAAAACTGATCGAATTAAATTTTTAAACTGATATCATTTTCAATGAAACTTTGGATCAGGCGAAATTCGAAAAGCCTTTTATCCAAGATCAATAGAGATACACAAATTAATTACATTTATGCTGCGTATGACCGATCAATCAAGTCTACATTTTTCAAACAAAAATTTATTTTCAGAGAGTAAAATGTGTTGATGAACATGTCAGATTGTGTTACTGCCTCGTAACTGGTACTCCATTCCAAAATTAAATGATCCAGTCTGGTTTAGAAACCTTGACACTAACCGCAGTGGCAACTTTTCACGTGGGAAGATAAAATCGAATCCTGCGTCCATAAGCACACTATCCGGTGGTAGTTAAATGTTATATTGAATTATGCGAGTAATTGCCTTATAACTTCGTAATTACTAAGTGACAGATGTTCATTCACTGCAAAAACTAGGCTCGCTTGAAACTTCAGCATCAAAAGGCGAAAACTTTGTCTCCTTAACTATCGGAGGGAAATCAGTTGAAAAGAAAGTTAACTTATAAAAATCACATTTTATTGGTATTGTGTCTGTTGATCCTTATTCACGTGATTTAGGGTTTCAATAAAGTTTATATGAATGTGTTTCAACTGGAATAGAAGCACAGTCATTGACAGAATATAAAAGAAAAGGGCGTTTACTCAATGTGAATGCAGATGAATTGGTGCGTAAATCAAAAGAATTGGAGGTTTCAAGATTTAATTGGAAGGTTGGAATCTTTCAACAAATGGTTTATATCCGCGTTTGATGCTTGAACATAAACAGTAAAAAAATCATAACTTTAGAAAACTGTTCATCACAAACTCACTTGAACTTAAATTAAAAAAATTTAGGTCGAAGAGATTTGATTTATATTTTAGCAGTTATTTTAAGGGGTGATTGAACATAAAAAGTGTATTGAGAAATTGAAATAGATAATTCCAAAATCACATTTTTTGCATTTGAAATGAAGAATAAAAATACAGGAAAAAGAAATAATAAAAGAAAAAATAACTTTTATTAGTGATGTGTATAGATTGCTGTAATATTTTTTCAAGCGTAGGTTGTCGATCATAATTTAAAATCGTTCATTATATATAATGCTTCTAATTTAAAATTGAGCTCTGAATGCTTTGAACACAGTTCAAAATTTTTAACTATATGAATATACATTGATCCGTTCTTTAGAAGGAATGACCCTCCGAATTAATTTTAGTTTGGTCGCTGATTGCCAGTATTATAGCGTACTTTGGGGGTTCAAAATTGCCACCGATACGTTTCCCAGATAACGACTCGATTGCTCAAATTTAGGAATTCCGAGATTGTGTAATTTACAGCGCTAATTTACAAACTGAACAATTGTGAACTTTCAAAAGTTGACCGAATCCATTTCAAACCATGCAGGCCTGCGAGTGAAATTTTTAGTATTGGCTTGCCAATGAAATATATTGTTGTACGTAAAAATGAAGGAGAAGAGCGTTTTCTTAAATTAACATATTCCAAGGGAAAATGAGTTTCAGTCAATTTTTTTCCTAAAAACCGTGTGATTTTTTACATTTTTTTGTCATTCCCAGCGCACGGCTCGCATCGCTCGCGAGTTTGAGGGCGCCTAGAGGCGCGTTTGTCGAATCTCATGCTATGAGACCTCTACTTTAAAAGAGATGATTAATTTTGTCGCCCGCAAGCATGCAGCAATTTCAACAAATTATTAAATTTTCCTATTTTCCTTTCTATGCCCTCCTCGATCGGCAACGAACGCGTCTGAAATTATACCTTAGGCATTAGCATCGAGTTTATAATAATCTATTTCACAGTCAATAAAGAAGACGGGTCAAGGAGCGAGAAGGCCCGTGGTGGCACAGCCGACCAACAATCTCCCCCTCTACCACATTTCCCACTACCAAGGCACTCGATCTGACGGGCTCGCTCGCACCACCGCAGCGGCCAATCTCGGTCGCCCCCCCCCCACACACCATGTCCTACCCGACTGGCGCGCACGCACCAGCGCGGCGCTCGCTAATCCAGCCTGACGGAAGCACTGTACATCCTGACGCCCTGCTCAACGTGTCAGATGGTACGAATGGCACTTTACCTGCCCCTCCTCTTCCTGATCTTGTTATATATAAATAAAGATATATATATATATATATATCTGTCTCATACGACTGATTTGGTCTTCCGAACTGTCGACGCGGAACAAAGTATCTGCGACGAACAAGCTTGCCGTCCCGATACTACTCTATTCAAAGGAGCGTTTCTGTATAAAGCAGCGTAGGAGGCTGTTGAAACACTCGGCCTTGACTTCAATATCAGGGATCAGCAAAATGCATTGAATCTTACTCATCGCGAGTACTCACTCCTGAAGGCCCGGATTAAGAAAGCACAGGAGAAAAACTTCCGCGAACAGCTCCTCGATAAGAATATGCACGTCATCTTCCACAGAAATGTGGAAGATCTGTCGATGTCGTATGAGCTATAATTTGCTTTCCTTAAATCACCCGGATTAAAGTAGGGCACGGAGGGCTTCATTTTGGCATGTCAAGACCGTGTCATTTCCACTCTAGCATATTGTCGCCACATTTTGAGCCAAGACATTCCCGATGATAACTGCAGGTCGTGTCATGCACACCCCGAGCATCTAGGACACATACTATCTAGTTGTCCAACTCATGCGGGAACGACCTACATCCAA
>JAABKJ010004459.1:0-24339 GCA_011634705.1 Andricus grossulariae
ATACTTTTATTCTTCAGAAAATTGAAAAAACCTTCTTTCGTTCATTACACCTATTTGAAATTGCCGCTCACTTTCTTGAATATGGCGGCGTAGCTGGTAACGTTGCTGATTGGCTGAATTTTTTTACTCGCGCGTAGCTAGACCTGGTGTGGGTTGGATCATGACCTAATACCTAATTTCAAGATAAAAAGGGTTTCCGGCGCTTAAAATTGCGCATGCGCACTCACTTATCCCAAGAAACGTCCCCTGTGAATTCGTCTTAACCCGCCAAATCGTGTAAGGGTTGTTGCGGTTCATACGTGTTCGCACAAGAAAATCGAAAATCAGAAAAACCGCAGTGAAAGTTGCACCCTTCCGGGCGTCGCTTTCGCCGAGGGTTGAAATTTCCCAGCAGTTTTACCCTCTAAGTTGCGCATGCACGTGGTTTTTCGAGGAGGAGTGGTGCACGTCAATCGTTATCTCCCCTAACCTTTTCGCGAGCTCTCGAGGTGAAAAATTTGTCATCGTTCGGAGTATCGCGAGTCCCGAGGGCGCCGAAAAATGTGGTTCCCGGTTTCCTCTTGTCCGTGAGGATAGTCGTCGGCGCCACGACGGCTTCGAGGCACGAAAAACTCGACGGGGCGGCCTGTACGGCCTCAACTCTCGTGACTCTCGCCTTCGGACTTTGTCGTCTCCGGACCTTGTCACGATTTTCCAGGAGTCAATCCTGCCTCCTGGCTCTTGAGTTTCGAGTTCTCGCCGGGAAAATTGGCAAAATCTGGCACTACGTTTCTGCAAGCGCCATGGCTTCCTCCACGAGGGGCATTCAAATCGGAAACGCCTGGTTCCAGAAGAAGATCAACCTCAGACCCCAGCACCGAGGTATCCACCTCGTCACGGAGGAAATACTGAGACAGATTCCGGAACTCTGCCAGTTTTCGGTTGGCCTCTGCCACATACAGAGTAAGTTCCCAACAGTTTTTTATTATTTACTTTCATTTCTTTCGAAGTACGTGCCAAGACCCGAGGGAATTTATTTGTTTTTGCGCTCTTTTTCGATTAAATCCAGTTGCCTGATGATTTTTTCTTAATAGGAAAACAACACAAGCGATTATTGTTTTCTTTAGTCCACACAATTCATAAATTAAAATATAAAATTAATATTTTTACACTTTTGTACTTCATAGTATCTATTATTAACTGCTTTTAACAATAGCAAATTTATACGAAAAATACCAACGAAAAATGTCATTAAGATTGTAAATTTTCTTTTAAACCTACTGTTTTTGTTTGACATCACCGATTTGCGGTGATAAATGTTGAAATAACCTAAAATTATTCAAAAATTGTGAATCGTCTTGAAATCTATACCGATTTGCGGCAAAAAAAAACATAACCTCAAATTGTTGAACAAATTTAATAATTGATGTCTAATGATTTTCATTAAAAGTACTGATTTCTGGTATGAAAGGCCAGCAAAACTCAAAATTGTGAATTTAATTATTCTGAAGGATAATCTGAAGAATCATAGTTTTTTAAAAATTAAAAATACCAATTTTCAACGAAAAACACTAACCTAACAAAACCTTAAATTGTTCCAAATTATGAATCTTGATTGAAATAAAATTTTTTTTTAAATAACCGATTTCTGGTAAAAAAAAACACGCGAGCATAACCTAAAATTGTTCAAACAAATTTTAGCTTTGAAATCCGATGATTTTTTATTAAGAGTACTGACTTCCGATATGAAACGTTAACAAATTCCAAAATTGTGAATTTAATGATTGTGAATGATAATCTGAAGAATCTTTGTTCTTTTTAAATTGAAAATACCAATTTTCAACGAAAAACGCTAACATAACATAACCTTAAATTGTTGAAAATTGTAAGTCTTCATCGAAATTTGATTATTTTTGTTCAAAATAACCGATTTCTGGTAAAAAAAAAAAACGCGAGCATAACCTCAAATTGTTCCAAATTGTAAATCTTGATTGAAATTCAATTTTTTTAAAATTAAAATTACCAAATTCCAGTATGAAAGGCCAACAAGCATGAAGTACATATATTTTTATTCTTAATTAAAAATACTAATTATCGACGAAAAACACTAACATAACATAGCCTTAAATTGTTTCAAATTGTAAATCTTGGTCGAAATTTGATTATTTTTGTTTAAATTAACCGATTTCTGGTGGAAAAAAACACGAGCATAACCTGAAATTGTTCAAAAAAAATTATTTTCTCTGAAATCCAATGATATTTTATTAAAAGTACTGATTTCCGCTATGAAAGGCTAACAAAACCCAAAATTGTGAATTTAATTATTCTTCATATTCCTAAATTCTTTTCCGCAAAATCAAACAAATTCAATGGCAATTCTTAAAAATACCAATTTTCATCGAAAAAAAAACTGACATAACCTTAACTTGTTTCAAACTTGAAATCTTAATCGAAATTTGATTATTTTCCTTTAAAATAACCGTTTTATGGTTTTTAACAACGCGAGCATAACCAACACATTTTCAAAACATTTTAATCTTTGAAATCCACGGATTTTTTTATTAAAAATGCCAATTTCCTGTTTTTGTGGCCAACAAAACCCAAAATGGTGAATTTAATGGTTCTGAAGGATATTCTGAAGATTTCTAGTTTTAAAAAAAATTTAAAATACCAATTTTCAACGAAAAACAATAACCTAACATAACCTTAATTTGTTCCAAATTGTAAATCTTGATTGAAATTCAACTTCTATTAAGTAACCGATTTCCGCTAAAAAAACACAAGCATAACCTATAATTGTTCAAAAAATTGGAATTTGCTCTAAAATACAATGATATATTATTAAAAGTACTGATTTCCGCTATGAAAGGCCAATAAAACTCAAAATTGTGAATTTAATTATTCTGAAGGATAATCTGAAGAATCCTGGTTTTTAAAAATAAAAGTACAAATTTTCAATGAAAAACACTAACATAACATAACCTTAAATTGTTGAAAATTGTAAAATTTGATCAAAAATTTGATTATTTTTGTTCAAAATAACCGATTTCTGGTAAAAAAAAATACGCGAACATAACCTAAAATTTTTCAAACCAATTTTATCTTTCAAATCCCCTGATTTTTTATTAAAAGTACTGGCTTCCAATATGAAACGCTAACAAATTCCAAAATTGTGTATTTAATTATTCTAAATGATAATCTGAAGAATCTTAATTTTTTTAAAATTAAAAATACCAATTTTCAACAAAAAGCACTAACATAACCTTAAATTGTTCCAAATTGTAAATCTTAATTGAAATTCAATTTTTTTTAAATAACCGATCTCTGGTAAAAAACACAAGCATAACCTAAAATTGTTCAAAAAATGTTATTTTTCTCTGAAATCCAATATTTTATTAAAAGTACTGATTTCCGCTATGAAAGGCCAACAAAACCTAAAATTGTGCATTCAATTATTCTTTATATTCCTGAAATCCATTCTGAAAAATCTAAAAAATTCAGTATCTATTCCTAAAAATACTAATTTTCAAGGAAAAAAACTAACGTAACATAACCTTGAATCGTTTCAAATTGTAAATCATGGTCGAAATTTGATTATTTTTGTTTAAATTAACCGATTTCTGGTGGAAAACGCAAGCATAACCTAAAATTGTTCAAAAAGTTTTAATCTTTGAAATGTAAAGATTTTTATTAAAAGTTCTGATTTCTGAAGGATAATGTGAAGAATCCTAGTTATTTAAAATTAAAAATATCAATTTTCGATTAAAAACACAAACATAACAACCTTAAATTGTTACAATTTGTAAAACTTGATCTAAATTTGATTTTTTTGGTTCAAAATAACCGATTTCTGGTAAAAAATGAAACGCGAGCATAACCTGAAATTGTTCAAACAAATTTTATCTTTGAAATCCGATGATTTTTTATTAAAAGTATTGACTTCCGGTATGAAACGCTAACTAATTCCAAAATTGTGAATTTAATGATTGTAAATTATAATTTGAAGAATCTTATTATTTTTTTAATTTAAAATACCAATTTTCAACGAAAAACTGAAAAACACTAACTTAACATAGCATAACCTTAAATTGTTCCAAATTGTAAATCTTGATTGAATTTTTTTTTTAAATAAAAAAATAATAATAATAGATTTCTGGTCAAAAAACGCGAGCATAACCTAAAATTGTTCTAAAAAAATTTATTTTTGAAATCTGATGACATTATTAAAAGTACTGACTTCCGGTATGAAACGCTAACAAACCCCAAAATTGTGAATTTAATGATTCTGAATGATAATCTGAAGAATTTTAGTTTTTTTAAAATTAAAAATACCAATTTTCAACGAAAAACGCTAACTTCATATAACCTTAAATTGGTCCAAATTGTGAATCTTGATTGAAATTCAATTTTTTTTTTTAATAACCGATTTCCGGTAGAAGCAACACGACCATAACTTCAAATTGTTCCAATTTTTTTTTCTGAAATCCAATGATATTTTATTAAAAGTACTAATTTCCGCCATGAAAGGCCAACAAAATCCAAAATTGTGAATTTAATGGTTCTGAAGGATAATATTTATTATCTTTTTTTTTAATTAACAATACCAATTTTCGACAAAAAACCCTGACATAATATAACCTTAAATTGTTCCAAATTGTAAATCTTCATTGAAATTATTATTTTTTTAAATAACCGATTTCCGGTAAAAAAAACGTGAGCATAACCTAAAACTGTTTTGAAAAAATGTAATCTTCTTTGTAATCCAATATTTTTTTAAAATTAAAAATACTGATTTCCAATCTGAAAAGCCAACAAATTCCAAAATTCTGAATTTAATTATTCTGAAGGATAATCTGAAGAATCTTGGTTTTTTAAAATCAAACATTCCAATTTTCAACGAAAAACACTAACATAACATAACCTTAAATTGTTCCAAATTGTAAATCTGGCTTGAAATTTGATTATTTTTGTTTAAAATATCCTATTTTTGGCGAAAACGTAAACATAACCTTAAATTGTACTTTTTTTATCTTTGAAAGCTAAGGTATTTTTTCTAAAAATATCTATTTCCAAAGTATAACTCGAACATAACCTAAAGTTGGTAAGAGTTATGGATCTTCTTTGGGATCTCATTAAAAAAATAATAATAACATATTTCCCCTGAAAAACGTCAATAGAACTTGAAAATGTTGAAAATCTTGTTTGAACTATAAACAATTTTGTTTTAAAATTACAATTTTCAGTGTAAAACGCTAATGTAACCTAAAATTGTTTAAAAAAATTAGTAGTCTACAAAATCTACTAATTTTTGTTTTAAAATGTCAATTTCCGGTAAAAAAAAAACGCTAACAAAACGAAAAAAAAAGGAAATTGTTGATAACTTTTAAAAATTTGAAATCTAGTAATTTTTTATTAAAAATCCCATTTCCGGCGTAAAATGCTAACATAACCTCAAATTGTTGAAAATTGAGAATCCGGATGATTTTCTATTAAAATTATTGTTTTTAAATAATAATTTTTAAGTTGATGATTTTTGGTTAAAATAACCGTTTTCTGGTGAAAAACGCTAAACTACCCCATTATTGTTCAAATATGTAAAATTAACATAACAAAAATTCTGCCAAATTGTAAATCTTTTTGGAAATTTAATTATTTTTGTTTAAAATAACCGATTCCTGGTGAAAGACGTTAACATAGCCTTAATTTTTTCAAAAGTTGATAATCTGATTTCAACAATAATGATCTTAAAGTAACGGAAGTTTTGAAAACTCCATATTCGAAATAAGGTCAATTCATAAGCGTATTTTACCCTTTTTAAATTGGATACGTTTAAAAATGACTTTAAAGTATTCTTCACTTAGAAATACTTCAGAATCGCTTCGCGAATGCTTTGTAAAAATATTTTTAGGTTCATATTTTTTGACTCGAAATAAATGTTTTATAATTTCAAAAACCATTTAATTGAAGGTTTCAATAATATATTTTTAAAATCTCAAAAATTTAGAATAAAGCGTTTTTGAAGCGTTTCTTCAGCCTTTTCAAAATAAAAAATTTTCAAAATTATTTTAAAGTATTCTTCACTTAGAAATACTTCAAAAACGCTTCGTAAACGCTTCATCAAAATGGTTGGAATTTAATATTTTTTGACTCGAAGCAAATGTTTCATAATTTCAAAAATCATTCAATTGAAGGTTTTATTAATACATTTTTCAAAGTTCAAAATCTATAATAAAGCTATTTCGAAGCATTTCGCCAGCCTTTTCAAAATAAAAACGTTTTAAAACGACTTTTAAAGTATTCTTGCCTTAGAAATACTTCAGAAATGCTTGGTACACTCTTTGTAAAAATAATTGCAATATTTTTTAACTCGAAACAAATTTTTTATAATTTCAAAAAACATTTAATTGAAGGCATTATTAAAACATTTTTGAGAGTTCAAAATTGGGAATGAAGCGTTTTCGAAGCGTTTCGCCAGTCTTTTCAAAATTAAAACTTTTCAAAATGACTTTAAAGTATTCTTCACTTAGAAATACTTCGAAAACGCTTCATAAAAAATTCAGAATTAATGTTTTTGGACTTGGAAAAGAACTTTTCTTATTCTAAAATTAATTGAAGGTTCCAATAATGAATTAAAAATTACATTAAAACTAGTAAAATTAAATAGTTAAAACTAACATTCTTATTATTAAAAAAGTTAAGTTGAGAACTTTGAAAATTTATAATTAAACTGTATAAGTTACATATAATTAATCTAATGAAATAATATATATTTTATATCTGAATTTGATTTAGTTCTTCACACTTCGGCGAGTCTGGCATTGAATGAAAGTTGGGATCCGGATGTAAGGGACGACATGGAAATGATGCTAAATAAGATAGTTCCTGAAGGTTTGGATTACAGACATAGCTGTGAGGGTCCAGATGACATGGTGAGATCATTTTATTTATTTACTTGCATAATATTTCATTATTATGCATTTTTTCGTTTTTGTAAAAGACCTTTTGCCATTTTTGTAAGTCCATTATTATTAAATACAGTGCATCAATTATTAATTTTTTTATTTAATTCCATTTTTCACGCATCTTGTTTAGCAAAAGAAAAAAACGATAAGTAAAAGTAAAAGACACTTGGAAACGCAAGTCCTTGAAGTTGTATTGATAATTCAGTCTTTGAACTTTGGTTTCCGTATCTGAATGAGAAAATGAGAATACAAACTCGCAAATAAAAATCCAGAGTCGTGGAACTTTTTTTTTACATTCCTAACTATAATTTGCATGTTATAAGTATTCCAAATTTTCCAAATTTTAAGGAATTACACTTTTGAAACGATTTTTATTAAGAAATATCTGTGGAAACGTTCAATATTGAAACATCCAAAATTAATCCCTTTCCAAGTGTGAGACGTTTCTAGTTCCTGATTTTGTCAATCGTCAGAATATTTAAATCATAACTTAAAATACAGCCATTCCGAAGCGTTTTCGAAGAGGTTTTGAAGCGTTTCAAAATTGCTATCGTGACAAAAACATTCTGGATTTTTTCCATGTAGAAACGCTTGGAAAGTTTTAAGAAACGTTTCTATTTTTGAAAATATTAGAATTGAAACGCTCCTAGTTGTGAAAACGCTCCGTGTTAAAATCATACTAAATATGAATAGTTTTATTATGTAACGGTAGTTTTAAAATTGAAATAGTACCATTTCCAAAGCGTTCCCAACTCAAAATAGTTTTAAAACATTTCGAATTCGTTTTTCTCATAGAAATGCTTTGAAAACGCTTCTAAAACACTTTCTAATTGAAGCCAAAATTGATTTTTTTATTTTGTTTTAAAGACTAAATGCAGATAATAAAGCACTCGTTTTGAGCCTGATCATGTTAATTTTGAGAAGTTTTTAATTTCAAATCTTTAAAATGTTTCTATTTTTAAGAATGTTTAATTTCGAAATGCTTCTCATTTAAAAACGTCTGTGATTTGGAACTCTTCTAAATTATTAATCTGTTTTTGATTTGAAAAAGGCAAGGAAGCGCTTCCAATTCCAAATCTAAGAAATGTTCGAACACTATTTTTTAACAAAAGTTATAAACTTATGATACTGACATTTCTATTACGTTTTTGTAGCGTTTACAACACGGAATAGTTTTAAAATAAACATCCTAACCTTACGTCAACTAGAAACGTTTTGAAAACGCTTCGAAAACGCCGAAATCAATTAAATTAAAAAAATTTTAAAGGCTAAATACAGATTATTGATGATCTTTTTTTTTCATCCTGACTGAAAATGTTGAGATACTTTCAATTTTTAAGTATTCATGATTTTGCACTGTTTGTAATACGGAACGCTTCTATCTTGTAAATTTTGGTTTTAACTTTCTTGATTTAGAATACTTCTAAATTCACTTTTAATTTGAAGAAAAAAAAAACGTTTCCAAGTAAGAAAACTAATATTTCTAAAGCGTTTGCAACGTTTCAAAACACTTCTAATCCCTCTTCATCTAGAAATACTTCGAAAACGCTTCCAAATTGAAGTCGAAATTAATTTTTTATTGCAAGACTAAATAAAAATTTCGAAGCTCTTTTTTTTGCAGCCTGGCCGTAAAAATATTGTGAAACTTCCAATTTTAAGGTGTTCCTAATTTTGCAGCGTTAGTTATACAGAGCGTTTCTCTCTCGTAAATTTTTGCCTCTAAAGTTTCTGGATTTTGAACATTTCTAAATTATTAATTTTGTTTTTATTTGAGAAACGTTTATAAGTAAGGAATCTACCATTTCTAAAGCGTTTTCAAAGCGTTCTGAATGCAAATTTGCAGAGACTTCCAATTTTAAAGTGTTCCTCATTTTTTTAGTGTTTGTAACATGGAACGCTTCCATCTCGTAATTTTTGTCATTTCAACTTTCCTGATTTTGAACACTTTTAGTTTGAAAAAAGATTTCAAGTAAGGAAACTACCATTACTAAGCCGTTTAACAAGCGTTTTCGAAGCGTTCCTAACCCAGAATCGTTACAAAACACTTCTTAACCGTTCTTCACCTAGAAACGCTTCGGAAACGCTTCCAACTGGAAGCCGAAATTCATTTGTTTAATTTTAAAGACACAATACAGATTGTGAAGCTCTTTTTTGCAGACTTGAGTTGAAAATTTTCTGAAACTTCCACTAACAAAGTATTCCTAATTTTCCAGTGTTTGTAATACGAAACGTTTCCATCTCTTCAATTTTTCTTTCTGAAGTTTCTTGATTTTGAACAATTCTATATTCTTAATTCTGATTTAATTTGAAAAACGTTTACAAGTAAGAAAGCTTCGATTTCTAAAGCGTTTTCAAAACGTTTCCTACCCAAAATTGTTGTAAAACACTCCTGAATCTTTCTTCGTCTAGAAACGCTTCAAAAACGCTTCGAAAACATTTGCAACGAAGTTAGAATAGATTTTTTTTTTATTTTAAAGACTAAATCAGCGATGTCAATGGATACTTCCCTGACTCGAATTGACCAGTGATAGATTTTTGCACTTTTCTTAGACATCCTTGGACTAAATACAGACAATTAGAGCCTTTTTTTCAAACTGAATGTGCAAATTTGGAAAACTTCCAATTTTAAGTTGTTCCTTATTTTTCAGTGTTTTTAACACGGGACGCTTCCGTCTTGTAAATTTTCATTGATTTTTAACACTTTTAATGTAAAAAACGTTTTTCTCCAAGGAAGCTACCATTTCTAAAGCGTTTAACCAGCGTTTTCGAAGCGTTCTCAACCCAGAATCGTTTCAAAACACTTCTGAAATCTTCTTCATCTAGAAACGCTTTGAAAACGCTTCGAAAACGCTCCCAGCTGGAAGCTGAACTCCCAACTAGATGCCGAAATTCATTTGTTCAACTTTAAAGACTAAATACAGATTGTGAAGCTCTTTTTTGCATAATTGAGTTGAAAATTTTGTGAAACTTCCAATAACAAAGTATTCCTAATTTTTCAGTGTGAATAATTCTAAATTCTTAATTCTGTTTTAATTTGAGATAAGTTTACAAGTAGAAAAGCTTCCATTTCTCAAGCGTTTTCGAAACGTTCCCGACTCAGAATTGTTTTAAAACACTCCTGAATCCTTCTTCGCCTAGAAACGATTTAAAAACGCTTCGAAAACATTTCCAACTCAAAGTCAGAATTGATTTTTTTTTATTAATGTTAAATACTAAATCAGCGATTTCCATGAATAGTTCCCTATCTCGAATTGACGAGTGATCAATTTTTGCACTTTTCGTGGACATCCGTGATCTAAATACAGATAATTAAAGCTCTTTTTTATAAGGTGACAGTGCAAATTTGGATAAACTGCCAATTTGAAAGTGTTACTAATTTCGCAGTGTTTTTAACACGAAACGCTTCCATCTTGTAAATTTTTCTTGATTTTGAACACTTTTAATTCAAAAAATATTTTGCAGTAAGGAAAATACCATTTCTAAGGCGTTCAACCAGCGTTTTCGAGGCGTTCCCAACCCAGAATCGTTTCAAAATACTTCTAAGCCCTTCTTCACCTAGAAACGATTTGACAACATTTCTAAAACGCTCCCAACTAGAAGCCGAAATTCATTTGTTTAACTTTAAATACTAAAAACAGATTAACGGCCTCTTTTTTTTGCAACCTTAAGGTGAAAATCTTGCAAAACTTTCAATTTTCAAGTGTTCATAATTTTGCAGCGTTTTTAGTACGGACCGTTTCCATTTCGTAAATTTTTCTTTCTCAAGTTTCTTGATTTTGAACACTTCTAAATTTTTAATTCTGTTTTGCTTTGAGCAACATTTACAAGTAAGAAAGCTACCATTTTTAAAGCGTTTTCGAAGCGTTCCCTATCCAGAATTGTCTCAAAACCTTCCTGAATCCTTTTGCCTAGAGACGCTTTAAAAACGTTTCGAAAACGTTTCCAACTTTTAATTGGAATTAATTTTTTTTAAGGTTTTAAACTAAGTCAGCGGTGTCCATGGATAGTTCCGTGACTAGATTTGACGAGGTGTAAATTTTTCCGCATTTCGTGGACATCCCTGGAATAAATACAGACAATTATAGTTTTTTTTTTTCGCAAGCCATTTTTCCTAATTTTGCAGTGTTTGTAACACGGAACGCTTCCATCTTGTAAACTTTTCATTCTAACTTTCTTGATTTTGATCACTTTTAATTTGAAAAATGTTTCAAAGTAAGGAAACTACCATTTCTAAGGCGTTCAACCAGTGTTTTCAAAGCGTTCCCAACCCAGAATCGTTTCAAAACACTTCTAAACCCTTTTTTATCTATAAACGCTTCGAAAACGCTTGTGAAACGCTCTCAGAAGCTGAACTCTCAACTAGAAGCCGACAATCATTTGTTTAATTTTAAATAATAAATACAGACAGAACATTTTGTGAAACTTCCAATTTTAAAGTTTTCCTAGTTTTGCAGCTTTTTAATACGAGGCGTTTCCATCTCGACAATTTTTCTATCTAAAGTTTCTTGATTTTGAACAATTCTAAATTCTCAATTCTGCTTTAATTTGAAAAACGTTTACAAGTAAGAAAGCTACCATTTCTAAAGAATTTTCGTTACATTTCAAACACAAAATTGTTTTAAAACACTCCTGAATCCTTCTTCGCCTAGAAACGCTTTAAGAATCCTACGAAAACGTTTCCAACTGAAAGTCGGAATTGATTATTTATTAATTTTAAAGATTAAATAAACGATTTCCGTGGATAGTTCCCTGACTCGAATTGACGAGTGATAGATTTTTGCACTTTTGTTGGACATCCCTGGACTAAATACATATAATTAAAGCTCATTTTTGCAAGCTGAATGCAAATTTGGAGAAACTTAAAATTTTTTAGTGTTTCTAATTTTGCAGCGTTTTCAATACAGAACGTTTCCATTTCGTCAATTTTTCTTTCTAAAGTTTCTTGATTTTGAACACTTCTAAATTATTAATTCTGTTTTACTTTGAGGAACATTTACCAGTAAGAAAGCTACCATTATTAAAGCGTTTTCGAAACGTTCCGAGCCCAGAAACGTTTTTTTTTTTTTTAATTTTTAAAACTAAATCAGCGGTGTCCACGGATAGTTCCGTGATTCGAATTGACGAGTAGTAAATTTCTGCACTTTTCGTGGGCATCCCTGGAATAAATGCAGACAATTGTTGTCTTTTTTTTTGGCAAACAATCTTAACTAATTTTTCATTCTAACAACTAAGGAAACTATTATTTCTAAGGCGTTTAACCAGCGTTTTTGAAGCGTTTCTAACCCAGAATCGTTTCAAAATACTTTTAAACCCTTCTTCACCTAGAAACGCTTCGAAAACGCTTGTAAAACGCTCCCAAATAGAAGCCGAAATTGATTTTTTTTACATTAGGGGAGCAAAAATGGGTATTAAAACGAAATTTTGTTGCAGCCTGCGCACGTGAAGGCGTGTTTTCTCGGCTCATCTCTAAGCATCCCAATCACCGCGGGAAAATTGGCTCTTGGAACCTGGCAAGGAGTCTGGCTCTGCGAGCATCGCGACCACGCGGGTAGTCGTAAGTTG
The DNA here is from genome assembly GCA_011634705.1 of Andricus grossulariae. Taxonomy (NCBI): domain Eukaryota; kingdom Metazoa; phylum Arthropoda; class Insecta; order Hymenoptera; family Cynipidae; genus Andricus; species Andricus grossulariae. The sequence continues at coordinate 12,504 of JAABKJ010004459.1, forward strand.
GTCTTGACTCTCACTGGCTGCTTACGGGACTCTGCCCGCAGCCCCTTAAGTCCCGTAAGTCCTATCGCCTCTACCAGCAGCTAGGACCACTCTCATCCCCAAAGGCGTGGCAAACGTCAGCTACGCATATCTACTTCTAGCGAATCGAGCTAGCAGCTGCCTAATTTAGCCGAATCCTAAGAGTACAATCTCAGGAAGAGTGATCGGATACTTGGGGAAAGATACTAACTAAACATTCCAATCCATTTTTAAAAAACTGACCAGCAACGTTTCAGAATTAAGAGCCAAAAATAAGATTGAGAATTCAGAATAGAATGAAGAAAAGAATGAAATAATCTCTTCAACTTGAGTTCGCAAGATGGCAAACAGGGTTATTCTATCCAGGATATTTTCCACCTAGACTTTTCTAGTTTTCAGTCTCTTTGGTTTCGAATTAACAAGAGAAATAGGATTGCTCCTTTGAACCTGCCAAAAGCGAGAAATCTAAAGGCGAAGAAAAATAAAAAAACTGCCAGTGCAGACGCACTTACTCTATAAGAGTGTTCATCTTAGTATCCAACACTCCTTCCTCAAAACTCTTAGCAAGATTTATTATTATCCTATTGCATTCTGCTACGATGCGTCCAATACTCGAATTTAATTCAAGAGCGAACGAATTATGAGGAAACAAATGAATGAGAAGAAATTTGGAAATTTAAATTAAAAATTCAAATTGCGAGAATGATGATGAGCCCTTTTGTATGAAAATTTCTGATGAAGCTTCGGCTTACACGCGATGTGGCACAACTTCTAAACTCACTGCTTTTATCGTAGGCTAGATATTTTTATTAATGACGTTTACATCGCATTTTGGGGGTGTATATAAAAACAGGTTACTTCTATGCTATTCGGACAAGTCCGCTCGAAAATTAATCGAAAAAAAATCACCCGCTAATTAAAATAGGAAATATTTAGGAATATAATTAGGATTAAATGGGATGAAAGGGAAATCAGGAATGGGAATGAAATGTAAATAATTAAGCGGAAATGGAGGAAGAGGGAAAATATATTGTGAAGCGACGAAAGGGATGAGAGATCGTTGAAGAAAGAAAAGGGATTATTGAGGATTTTTTTAAGCTTGTAAGGGGCTTTCGAGTGTATCTAATGTATCATTAAGCAAGCAGTCGATGTTAGCCATTTGTCCTCCTTGTCTATAATATAAATGGTCGTCCACTACAATTAATGGCAATACTTTGAAGTAAAATATTACTAATAACGTCTCGTGTAAACCTACAGTTAAAAAAAATAATCAGCTCAAAGTACGCGGCTTTATAATCCTCGAGGGATTTAATAAGAGAGTGCGCTACGAATCAAATCGAAACTCTGCTGAGGGATTTTGGATCGAAAGGGAAAATCCGAATTTTCCGAGTTTTGAGGTTTTTATTTTTAGATTTTTTAAAGATTTTTGGAATTATCACCTGGAAAAGTTGAAGAATTTTAAAACGCTTCCTGTTTTCAGACGTTTCCAAATTTAAAATGTTTTAATTACTGATATAGAAATGTTTTTTTATTTTGAAACACTCCCAATTTATAAAAGTTTTGTAATTAGAAACGTTTTTAATTTTTTATTCTGGAACTTTTTCGATTAGGAAATGTTCTCTAAATTGAAGCATTGAAATTTTAATTTAGCATTTTAATTTGGAAACGCTTCTCATATTGCAGAAAAATGTATGATTTTTTAAAGTTTCACAAATTTTTGAATATTAAAACGCTTCAATTTTGAAATCATTCTACTTTTTTAAATATTTGATATAATTAAAGTTTACAAATTAAAAACTTGTTCGATTTCAAAAACGCTTTTGATTTGCAAATTCTTTAATTTAGGAAACGTTTTAAAATCCGAACACCTGATAAACTTGGAATATTTTTAATGATCCAAAAAATTTTTAAATAGTACAGCTTTGAAAACGCTTTCAAAATCGAGAGAGTTGCATTTTTTTAAATTCTTATACATTTGAAACATTTCCCACTTTGAAATACTTTCAAGATTGAAGCGTTTCCAAATTAAAAATTTGTAATAATAAAGCGATGCAAAATTTAAAAAACTTCCATTTTTGAAATTCTCACTATAAGAGAATGTCCAATTTTAAAAGTCGTAGAAACTCTAAAACGCTCCTAATTTGGAAATATACAAATTTAGAGTTTTTTAATTTTAAAAACTTACAACTGAAATTTTTGTTTGAAAACTATATTGGATTTTTACGCTTTCAACTTGCATTCAAAGTTGATGGTTTTCCTCTTGAAAAATACTTCTAATTTCAATAATAAATTGAATTTAGAATCGTTAAAGATGAAAAAAGCTGTAAACGTTTCTTATTAATAGTACTTTCCAATTTTTAAGTCTATCTTAAAGCTTCTCAAAACATTTTGCCAGCGTTTTAAAATGTAATACATTTCGGAATGAGTTTAAAGTATTTTTCACTTGAAAAGATTTGGAAAATGCTTCGTAAACGTTTCATAAAAAAGTCAAAATTAATATTTTTGGACTTTACAAAAAAATGTTCTAATTTCAAACATTGGCAAAGTTTTGGTAAGTAAAAAAATATTTGTTAGAAATTTAACAAAACCACTTTGGAAACGCTGAAGCGTTTACAATGTAAAAATGCTCCCATTCTCAGTTTTTAAACTATTGAAAATGATATATTTCCTATTATAAAACGTTTCCAGTTTTCGAAACATTACATTATTTAAACGTTTCTATACGTTTCAGTAACTCAGTTATTAAAGGTCGGAATTTATAACAAAACACCCTTCGTAAAAGTAAAAATTATTATTTTTAGACTTGAAGAAAAGTTTGTTAAATTTGATTATTTGCAGGTTTTAGTAATAAAGTTTTTAAATCTCCTTTGGAATCAAGCAAAATCCAAAGCGTTTCTGAAGCTAGCATTTTTAAATTCATATTCATAAAAATATAAAATATTCTAAAATGACTGAAGTTTTCTCAACTTTAAAGGCTTCGAAAGCGCTTTGTAAAAATAGATAAAAATTATATTTTTTTACTTGATACGAAAGTTTTTTAATTTCTAAAGTCTTTCAATTGAAAATTTTGGCAATAAGTTTTAAAAGCTTCAAATTTGGAACAAATCGAATTCCAAATTGAGTCAAAAACGTTTAGCCAGTGTTTTCAATATAAAAACGTTTCAAAATGACTTGAAAGTGTTCTCCATTTAGGAAGGCCTCGTAAACGCTTTATATAAAAAGCCAAAATTAATATTTTTTTACTTGACATGAAATGTTTTGAATTTCTAAAATCGTTTGATTAAAGATTTTAGTGATGAAGTTTTAAAAGCTCCAACTTTGAAATAAAGCGAATTCCAAAGCGTTTTCGAAGCGTTTTCGACATAAAAACGTTTCAAAACGACTTTAGGGCATTCTCCGCTCAGGAAGGCCTCGAAAACGCTTCGTAATCTCTTTATACAAAAAGTCAAAATAAATATTTTTTCACTTGACACGAAAGTTGTCTAATTTTGACAATCGTTCAATTGATTATTTTAGTGATAGAGCTTGAAAAGCTCTAAATTTAGAATCTGACGTATTCCATAGCGTTTTCTAAGCGTTTAGCCAGCGTTTCCAATACAGAAACGCTTCAAAATGACTTTGATGTATTCCCAGTTCGGTAAGGCCCCGAAAACGCTTCATAAACGCTTGATAGAAAAAGCCAAAATGATTATTTTTGAAGTTTTCAGCAATAAATTAAAATTAGAAGCGCTCAAGGTTTTTATATTTGTAATTTATATTTTCTCCTTAGAAGATTTAAGATACTTTTGTCCGAAAATGTTGGTCCTTATCATTGACAATCATCCCTCGCGAGGTTCCTTTTCGTTCTAAGAACCCTCTAACGAACCGAGACGTTTTCAAGAGGCATTTGATCCTAGTGCCCTTTTCTCGAACCTGAGTGTTCGATTCGACCTAAACGATTCATGCACAAAGGAAATCTCGCCGTTTCATGCCCAATGAATTCTTAGATAAGCGATCGATAATACCGAATAAGAATTCGATAATGCAGAGTATATTACTCACGACCGAAGTTCGAAACTCGGTGAAATGTACGTATGTAAATAAATAAGAAAGGAAATAATAACAAAAATCTACTCAAATGGCACACATTCACATTCCTGCGTTTTTAGTTTTTAATAATAAATTTCTAAGTCCAGCAAATTTTCAATGCCAATCGATTGAAAAAACTCTTGGTTTTGTACAAAAAAAAAAGAGAGGCTTCAAGTGGCGAATTTATAAATTAATACAGACTAATTATTAATTAATTATAAATCATTAATTGTAATAGCGAAGCCGACAAGCAAAATACAAAAACTGCTTGATCAAGTTTCAAGCTTTGTCCATTTTTTGAAGAAATCAAAAAAAAAATAAGGACAGTTTTTCAAACATGGGTTCGTTGTATCCACAACTGTTAAAATTTGCTCTTGCCTCGGACATTCCATTCGAGATTCATTCCTTTTTCTAGGATCTAAGGTAATTTATATTGTCCTGATACATTCTTCAAATTCGCTTCAGCATTTTTCAAAAGTCGAGATTTTGAGAAAAGCACTTAGTCATTATAGAATTTCACTTAGGAGACTTTTAATATCAATTATTGATAGCTTTCGCCTCTTTAACATAATATCGAATAGCTTTAAATCTCGGCACTATCAGTTAAAAGGAATTTTAAGTTTTGGGCTTTAAAAATTTGGGTTTAGTTTTATCGTCAAACATTGGAATATTTACAAAAATCTGAAGAGAAACTTTTCCATTTTTTAAACGGTTTCATATTTGAAATGTTTTCAATGTGTAAAAGTTTCAATACGGGAATTCCAAAGCGTTTTCTAAGCGTTTAGTTAACATTTTCAATATAAAAACGTTTCAAAATGACTTCAAACTATTCTCCAGTTAGGAACGCCTCGAAAACGCTTCGTAAACGCTCTTCTTCAGTTTTAAAAGAGGTTTGATACAGGTCAGGGAATACCTGAAAAAGACAGGAAATTTTCAATGAACTGAAGTTGGTGTTTATGAAATTCTGTATGACTTGTATCCAAAAATGTTTAAGAGCAGTTAAGAAACAAACCTTTTTTTACATTAACATTATTTATCTCCTAGGTGTAAGGTTGTTCTTATACATATGAAAGTCAAAAATTTTCAAAAGTGGAATTTTATAGCCACCGTGAAAAACGCTTCCAATTAGAAAACGTTCCCTAAATTGAAACGTTCAAAAATCCAACGCTTCCAATTTTGAAGCGTTTCCAATTGTGGTCAGTTTTTTCAAGCTGAAACATTATTGTTGAAAACGTTTCCGTTTAAAAAACGCTTGGAATCTGGAAACGTTTTCGACTTTGAAACGTTTCTACTTTCGAAACGCTGAAAATAGAATTGCTTGGAAATAGAAACTTCTGAAAATTACGACACGCTTCATTTTATCAAACGTTTCAATTGCGAGCGTTTTCTTAAATTGATTTTTTTTTATGTCTGATTGATTAATTGTTCTCGATTTGAAAAGATCGAAGCCTATTTCGCACCTAATTCTTCACTCATATTTAATCGATAAAGCAAAATATCGAAAAGAATTGACGCCACTCGCTTAGTGATAAACAATTTTTTTTAAACTTAGCTTTTGTACTCCGTGCAAAATTTAATAGCTGGATATAGCGGACCTGCAAATCGGTGCGACTTGAGGGAAAGAAAATTAAAATAATAATAAATAAAAAAGGGCCCGAAGATCGTATAAAATTGAAGATTGCGAATTGCAGATTGCAGAATTAAAATTGCGATTGCTGATCAGTGTAAGAAGATTAAAAATAAGTGGTGTACATAAGAAAATGCGCATTCAAGTGGTGTGAGTGAGTGTGAGATTGTTTGTGTGTGAGTAAATTATTATTGTAAATGGTAACTGAGATAATTCCAGCGCACTTGAGAAATAGACATTGTTGGAAAGTGACAATATAGAGGATTTAGTAGACATAATTTTTTTATCATAGTGCAAAGTGGGATGCTCTGCGAAATTCCATTTTCTCCTGCTAACAATTATTTTGATAACTTGTAAAAAGCATGATCTAATTTTTTGTTGAAATTGGAAAATCCTATTTAGAAACGCTGAAGCGTTTTCAAAATCAAAACGCTCCCATTCTGGAAGCGATCTCAATTTCAAAACAATTGAAAATTATATATTTACTATTATGAAATGTTTCCAATTTTCGTGTGGCTTCCCCCGTTTGAAACGTTTCACTTTTAAACGTTTCCAATTGGAATTAATGATTATAATTTGCAAAAATGTTCTCTCTTCAAGATTCCGAATTTGTAACGATTTTTTTATGATGCTTTTTTCAATTGATCAACGTTTGAAATTTGGAAGGAAACGTTTGTTGAAAGAAAACTTGTAAATTGTGAATCAAATTATGAAACGTTGGAAAATTGGGAGCGTTTTGTATTTAAATTCTAGATTTATAGCCTTTTTAATTTTCGAATTTGAAACGCTCCATAATTCCAAGTATAATAATTAATGATTAATTTGATAAAATTCATAAATGATTTAATAAATAAAAAAAATTGCAGGAGAGATAGGAGTGAGACAGAGTGAATGTCAGAAATAAAGAGATAGGAGAGAGCACATTGTTATTTAATTATTAACGATATGATTCATATGATAAGAGGATATACATATAAGGAGGATTATACTGATAAGTAACGATAATCGATGATATGTAAAATTACTTACATTATCGATAATGTACTTAGCAGGCATCCCTTAACTTCGTTACAAGCCAAGAGAAAATCGCCGGCCCACAAAAAACTTTCCGTATCACGCATTTAAATTAACGAATAAGAGACAAAAAAATACGAGAAATTTTGTCGATACGAGTATGCTACTTTGTATATTACGCTTAAGTATGTAAACGCGCAAAAGGTATGCGAGGATGGTCTGAAAACCGGAAAAAAACCGAGCCCAACAAAAAATCATAATTATTATTTATTTAAAAAATTCAAAATCATTAGAAACTACTTCTTTTCCTCGGATCATCCTGCGCATGTGCGACTTTCTTCTAGGAATTCATTATCTCTTTTTCAAAAGTTTAGAGACTCAAAAACCCCTATTATTTTATTGAAAACGGGTTTTTGAACTTGAATTCGAGGCGTTTTTGAAGCGTTTTCAATTTACAAATGTTTCCAAATTATTCCCAAGCCTTTTTCATCTAGAAAGGCTTTAAAAACGCTTGCGAAACGCTTCTTTCTCCAACCCAAAATGTAAATTTTTTTGGAAAAAATCCGTTTTTCGGGTACATAAAATTGGGGTTGATTAATCAGAGTCTGGAATAGACTTGCGAGGATATAAAAGTTTAATTTTTTAGAAAGCTATTTAGAAAGGGGAACTCTGATCGTTTCCATTGCACGCACATTAGTCGACGACTAATTATTAATTAATCATTATTCATCGCTTAAAAATTAAGTATGAATTGAATCGAAGCCTTCTCTTCACACCTTGCATTATTTTCTTTGTAATATTATATATTGCTTCGCAATTTGTATATTTATGGTTTCGTCGATTAGAGCGTTTCCTACGTCTACACTGTATAAATTTAATGATTAATTAATATAATAATTCCGATCGATTTAGTGGCTCGAAAACGAATCACCTAGGAATATCTCTGATAATAAGTCGATTTAATAAAATGCTGGTTTCTGTTTTCCACAGTGCCATTGCCACACGATTCGGAATCAGTCTTTTTTCTTTCTCCAATCTTCAAAGTCCAGATTTTTATCAATTTTTGGTTTTGGAAATCAATTTCGGATTCAAAGTGGAAGCGTTTCGGAAGCGTTTTCGACGCTTTTTTTAGAGTAAAACATTTCAGAACGATTTTCAAACGTTTATCTTTTAAAAACGTTTCAAAAACGCTTCCCGGACGTGTGGAGAAACGTTAAAACCCCCAATTTCTATAAATGCCAGGAAGGAAAAACTATAAAAATGAAATGAAGCACTGACGTAATAAATTTTCTTTTTATTTTCTTCCAGCACTTCGCTGAGGGGACAAAAAAACCTCTTTGCTTTCACTTTCTAGGCTCTACGGTTAATCCGTTTATCGAAAATTAAAACAAGTCTTACATCCTAAACATGAGGCGTACAAATACATATAATACTAAATTTCTTATTGGTTCGATACTGAGCTGCATTTTTTCCAGAGATAGAAACACAAAAGTGTCGAATCTCAGAAACGGAATTAAAACGAAAAATATTAATTAAATTTGTAAAAATGAAAATCATTCGATCGACACTTTTCGTGTTTGTGCCTCCGAAACGTTTCGTTGGTTTTCATCTATTGTAGATAGTAAATGCCTTTTCAGGGATATAAAATATAAAAAATTCTAGCGAACTCCGTGACATTGTTCGCGTTAATTGAAGCATCGCTTTCAGAAAATATCACGATGTACAATTTAGCGATTATTCAAATATCGTGGGTCATGTATTTGTTATATCAGAATATAAAACAGTATAATTATAAAAAGTATCTATGCGTTTTTTATTATGGTTTATAATGGTATGGTTTTTCCGCAATTCGACTTTGTACGATGGAAAAAATTAATTTCGGGTTCAAAATGGAAGCGTTTTCAAAGCGTTTCTGAGAGTAATAAATATCAGAATGATATGCAAACGTTTCTCTTTTGGAAACGCTTAAAAAACGCTTCCAATTTTTTAAATTCTAGTTATAGAGGCGCTTTAATTTAATCGCAGTGAAATTTGATTATTTTTTGAGGCCTTAGCTGATTATTTCAGGTGTTGGTTTATCGGGTTTGGATTCGTCTAGCTCTTTATAATTTTCTGGAACTGGATGAGGACCTGGAGTCAAATCATTTGCTTTTTCCTGAACTTCTTTGAAGGAGGCTTTAATATTATCCAGAGCTGCTCCAAGGCCACTTTTTATTTGGTTGAATTCCTGAGTTACTAGGGATAATCGTCCCAAAAGGTAATTCAAATTTTCATCCACTTCTGACATCCTCTTCGTTATTTCTCCCACCTGAAATTAAAATTTGAGATTTTTAATACGATTATATTAAAAATATTTTATTTCAGTTAGGAAATTTTTCCAATATTTTTCGTTTTTTTAAAACGCTTCTAGTTCCGGAAGCAATCCCAATTGGAAGCGTTTCCGGGGAGTTTTTAAGTGAAAAAAATTAATAATTTTAAATTCTTTCATTTTGATGGCTTTTTAATTTGTAAACGCTTCCATTTCTCCAAATTTGACTACTTTATTGAAATTTTAGTTTATATATGCTTTCAATATTCTTTAATCGAAAATTTCGAACGTTTGTGAAGCGTTTCCCTTAGCTGAATTCACAAAATAGACAAATAAAACACAAAATTGTTTAATTTCGAATCGCTTCATACTAAGACGTTTCTAAATAGAAAACATCATGGTTTCAAACATTTATAAATAAGGAATGTTTAAATTTTTTATTATATTTTACCGTGAATTAGAAATGAGACTTCCAAACGACAACTTTGAAACGTTCATAATTTTGAAGCGCTTATAATTGGAAAATATTTTTAATCTTCAAACGCTTCTAATTTTTAAACGTTTCTATATTTTGAGCGTTTCTGAAGCGTTTCTGTTAGGAAAATGTGGGGAGTGGACAAACAAATTTTTAAAAATGTATAATTATTCAAAATATTTGTTTTATACCTTGCTTTCCATTCCACCCATTGTGGAAGTCGTGCCATTAACATAAGCTTCATTTTGTTTATGTAATTTATCCAGAGCTTTTGCACTCGACATCATTTGCTGATACATAACATTTATTTGCCTCCAAACCTTAAAAAATAATTTTTCCTTAAAATAAGTCCGCCATAATACTAAAAGTGAATTTTCTCGATTTTAAATAATTTATTTGTAAATAGTTATAAATTTTATCTGGAGATAATTTATGAATTTTATTACTTGATTCATTTCCTGCTCCATTTTAGTGGTCAAATTAGCTAAAGCTCCATTTTGATTATCCATTATATCATTTGATATTCCATCAAATCTGGTGTTGAGTGTATTATTAATATTCGTCCCTTGAGCTTTTAGCAAATCCCCAACTTCTAATAAAATTTGATGTACACCATATTCTACTCTTTTTTTCGTATCAAGCACATGATCTGCCATTGAAACCATCACCGATTGACCTTTTTCCAGATCATGAAGTTCTTGATTTATTCTGTCAGCATTTGTTGCAAGGTCAATTCTGAAAATTTATATTTTTTAATTAATTACATGGATTTATTTTATGTTACAGTTGAGGGGCCGGATTCTATAACAGCCCTAGCGGATTGCGCGAACGGAGCGGTTCGGAATTACGTGACCGTTCCGTTCAGTGGATACGCTAGGACACATTTTCATCATTTTTCACTTTCATTTACAATTTTACATAGAACTCTACACTCTTTTGACCTTTTTACACATTTATATTGATATTCTACGGGAAATTGTGAATAAATGTGAAAAAGGATGAAATGATGCCCTAGCGTACCGTTCCGTTCACTGGAAACTCTAGGGCATATTTTCATCCTTTTTCGAATTTATTTACAATTTCACACAGAACTCAACACTCTTTTCATCTGTTTACACATATATATTTATTCATGTGTTAAAAATTAAGAATTAAAAGCTGTGTGCGGCAACCCGTCGGATTGCCGTAATCAGCTTTTAATTTGTAATTTTTTAACATTTAAATAAATATAAATGTAAAGTTATATGCGAAATTGTGAATAAATGTGAAAAAGGATGAAATTATGCCCTAGCGGACCGTTTCGCTCAGTGGACACGCTAGAGCCTATTTTCATCCTTCTTCACATTTATTCACAATTTCACACAGAATTTAACACTCTTTTACGTGTTTACACATTTATATTGATGTATTTGTATTTATTAATTTTTTTAACCCATGAATAAATAAAATTAAATGTGTAAAACGATAAAAAGAGTGCTGCCATCTATGCGAAAATTTGGGTCAATGTAAAAAAGGATAAAAATGTGCCCTAACGTGCCCGGTGAACGGAATTCTCATCCTACGGTCACGCAATTGCGTAACCGTTCGGTTCACAAGGTCCGCTAGGGCATAATTTCATCCTTTTTCACTTTAATTTACAATTTTACATAGAACTCTACACTCTTTAGACCTTTTTACACATTTACATTGATATTCTACGTGAAATTGTGAATAAATGTGAAAAAGGATGAAATCATGCCCTAGCGTACAGTTCCGCTCACTGGAAACGCTAGGGCATATTTTCATCCTTTTTCGCATTTATTCACAATTTCACATAGAATTAAACACTTTTTTCATCTGTTTACACATATATGTTTATTCATGTGTTAAAAATTAAGAATTAAAAACTGTGTGCGGCAACCCGTCGGATTGCCGCAATCAGCATTTAATTTGTAATTTTTTAACATTTAAATAAATATAAATATGTAAAAAGAGCGTGGAGTTCTATGCGAAATTGTGAATAAATGTGAAAAAGGATTATATTATGCCCTAGCGGACCGTTCCGCTCACTGGACACGCTAGGGCATATTTTCATCCTTTTTCACATTTATTCACAATTTCGCACAGAATTTAACACTCTTATGTTTTTACACATTTATATTGATGTATTTGTATTTATTAATTTTTTTAACACATGAATAAATACTAATAAATAAAAATAAATGTGTAAAACGATAAAAAGAGTGTGGCCATCTATGCGAACATTTGGGTAAATGTAAAAAAGGATAAAAATGTGCCCTAGCATGCCCGGTGAGCGTAATTGTCACCCCGCGGTCATGCAATTGCG
>JAABKJ010004460.1:0-24339 GCA_011634705.1 Andricus grossulariae
CCGGTTTGAGCTTGGATTTGTTAAAGATTTTAGTTTCTAGATTTTCCATAAAGATGTTGGCTATTACAGGTGAGATTAGAGATCCCATTGCTGCTCCTGAAGTTCGTTCATAGAATTGGTTATTGAAAGAGAAGTAAGTATTATTATGACAGTGTTCTATCAAAGGCTGAATTCTATGAAAAAAAAATTCGATCAAAAAAATTCGATCAAAAGCTGACCTGAAACTTCAGTTTCAGATCAGCCCTGAAGAAGTGAACTGCAATTCACATGTTTAAACAGAAAGTTTTTGTCTTTGAAGTCTTAATTTTGCGAAGGATATAATCTCATTTAGATGTGTCTAACTTTCTAGGTTAGTTTTAGAAAAAACTTCGATATGAGCTTAAATCGTTCTGGCTTCCTGTGGGCAACTTTCCCCTGCATATAATTTTTGTTTTTGTTTGAAAAGCTTACGGAAAAAACTTGCTTACTTTCACGAAGGAATTAAAAGTATTATATTGGATTATATAAGTGCGGAACAAAATGTCCGATTCAATCCATTTTTTGTAACTTGTGAAACTTCTTCCAGAAAAATTTTCCTAGTTTTGCCGAAAATACCCCAAATTCCTTCGTTCCTTCATTCCTCTTATTAGAAACTTATTTTAAAAATTCTTTCAAAAATTTATTTATATGTGAAAAAAAAATTTGTATTAGAAAAATGAACTTCTAGGACTTTTGTTACAATCACTTGAAAACGGGAAATTTAAAAATGTTTATTAGAATAAATTCATGTAGGAAATCTTACATAAACTTCAACTTAACCTAAAAGAAATCCGCATTTTCAAGATAGCAACTTCTATAAAATGGTATTGTAGGATGTTAGGGAATCATTTTGTTGATATTGGGTCGGGAAGAGATATGGGTCTTCGCTTTTTGCATTAATCTACACGGCACTTATATATGTGTTACAGGCAAAGTATATAATCCAGGCATTATATATAATCCCTAGGCATTATATATAATGCCCGGCACGAGATAGCTAAAGTATGTAATGTTGATTTTGAATATAATGATACAGTTAAAGAAGAGCATGATAAATTGACGAACACTTATGGATTTCAACACACGTTTACTTGCTATTTATTAACAACATGGCATACGGGAATTACATTTTGCTTGACACTGAACTTTGCTTTTTACACACAAACGCTTATTGGTTTTACACTTTGTTTTGCAGTAATATTTGAAATAAACTTTGCCTCGTTGAAAAATCTTGAATAGTGTCATCAATTTTTAATTTACAATTTTCATCAGATTTTGACGTTTCTTTTTAAATAAAAGCTTATTAAATTTTTTAATTTTCGTGACAGACGATTTTTTAACAATATTTTAACCATTTTTTATTTAACAACAAATTTGTTTTTTTTTAATTTTCAATAGTGCCATTTTTCAAAAATGTTCGAAAAAAAACGTCTTGAATCAGCGCAAGAATAGGGTGGTACAAATTTATACCTGTACGTATGTCACGATAAAGTGGGCGGAGAACGTCGGCAAATTTGTATGAGAGCTTCGATTTTAATTACATGCCAATTTGGAACAAATTAGTTTGAATTGTAAATTTGAATCTAACTAAATTGTCATTAGAATAATATATATTCATTACCCGAGTTAGGTCAGAGATTGCTTACAATGCCCACGCAATTTTTGAAATGAGCAATTCCATGTCAAATCATAAAGTTTAACACGGATTTACCAGAAGAAAAAATATAAATTTTTGTAAATTTTATTCAGAATCGTTAATATTAGGTAAATCAAGTTGAAATTCGACATTTTTCTTTAAAATTAGCCATTTATTACGAGTAAAAACTTATTTTTTATATATCACCCCCATAAGTCTGTTTTGAAGGGTTCCAAAAAAACCTTGTAAGTAAAAAATTTAGTTTTGCGAGTTTTGGCGCTAATTATGATTTTTTTTGCGTTTTTTTTTTTTAATACAAATAATTGATAATGCTACTTTTTATTGATAATTAGATGTCTATATAAATTATTCAAACAATTTATTATTGTTTTAAGCAATTTTCTTTTAGTCTTGAGTTATAAAGTTGCGGTTTTTTACAAATTTTTCAACTTATTATAAACATTTCAGTCAAAGCGAACCAATAATAAATTAAATTCAACATAAATGATTGTTTAAACAATTCATTATTATTCATCACAATATTCTCTTAGAATAATGCTAGAAAGTTGAAGTTTTTTCTAAAATTTTCCACTTTTTATCCACTTTTCAATGAGTGTTAGGTAATATTGGATGTAATCTAATAAACATAATTGTTTAGATAAATAATTATTGTTTATAACTATCTTTTTTATCATTGCTTGTTAGTTGCGTTTTTTCTCTGAAATTATGAACTTTTTGTTCACTTTTCACATTTGCATTAATTATTACCTCACTCTAAGTAGAAAGTGGACTGTAAGTTGAAAATTTCAGAAAAAAACCGCAACTATCTAGCATACCTATAGGGGAAGATGGTTATAAACAATACAAACTTTTTAAAAAATATTAGATTTGTTAAATTGTATCCATTATTACCTTATACTAACTGAAAAGTGGAAAAAATGTCGAATATTTAATAAAAAACCACAAGTTTTTAGCATTATTCATTTCACTCATTTGATTGTTTGAAGCCCTATAAAACAGACTTCTGGGGCGACATTTAAATAATAAGTTTTTATTCGTATTTGAACAATTGAAAATTGAAAAAAAGTCCAATGCATTTTCATTTATTTCTTGAGAACTAAGGGAGATCCTATTTTTACATCTGTTTTTAACAAATATATTTTTTCAACTGCGTCGTATTATGAATCATTAAAAAATACATCCTAATATGTTTAAAATGACCAAAGTAATGAAGGTTTAAAAAAAGAAACACAGCTCGAATGGAGAATATTTATTACACACTTTGCCTGATCTCTTCAGGGCATTATATATAATGCCTAGGCAATCTGTATAATAGACAGTATTACATACTTCGCCTAGACTCAGTTGGGCATTATATATAATGCCTAGGGATGATATATATTGCCGGATTATATACTTTGCCTTTAACAGATCGATTTAAATGTAGATGACGCGCGCGAGCAAAATAGGTTTACAAAAATGATTTTATGAAGAGTTTTAAAGTTTTTTTTTTATTTCAATTTTTTTTTCCATTTTTGGGGTTGCCTAGAGTCTTGTCAATTTCTTCCAGATTGTAAGATACTATTCTGCAAGAGATAATCATCTTTTAATATGCCCTTATTTTTAACTTTTATTTTTCGCGCTCATAAAAAGATCAAAATTTTTTTTTGCATTTGCGGACTTTTTTGGAATCAAAATGAACTCACAAAAAATTCAAGATAATATAGGGGATCAAAACTGGAAACACTGCAGATTTTTCAATTATTGAAATCTATGGATAATGGAATTATTTACTTGAATTTTTTGTGAGTTAACTTTGATCACAAGAAAGTCCTCAAATGCCAAAAAAATTGTTGTCGATGTTTTTATGGGCGCGAAAAATAAAAGTTAAAAATAAGGGTATACTTAAACATGATTATCTCTTGCAGAATAGTATCTGAAAATCTGGCAAAAATTGAAAAGTCTCTAGACAACCCTAAAAATGTTAAAAAGAAATTGAAATTAAAAAAAACTTCAAAACTCTGTATAAAAAAAATGTTTCAAATGTATTTTGCTCGCGCGCGTTGCCTAGATTTTAATCGATCGATCCCACATTCAGTACATTTAATGGGGGTCCCAATGCACTACTTTTAGGCATTGTATTGTTTGTGATTTCTGAAATTGGTTATTTTCGACTCACCCTAGTTAATATACCTATTTCTGAATTATCCTGAATTCTTTCAAAATATTTCAGGATATTTTTAAAGATTCCAACAAATTTGTAATAGATTTCAATAATTTGAAGAAATTTTTAAGACTTTAGAGTTTTTTAAAAACTTCTAACGCATTTTTAAGATCTTTTAATTTGAAATATTTTAGGGATTTTAAAAAGATTCCAAGGAATTATTAATTAATTTGAAATATTTGAAGGGATTTCAAAGTGTTTGAAATATTTTAGGATAATGCATTTTCTAGAATTTCGAAAGATATGGATCGATTTTACAGGATCTATAAGGTTTTAAGATATTTTAAAAGATTTCATAGGATTTTATAAACTTCCGAGGATTTCAATAATTTTAAGGCCGGGCTCGGAACGGGTTACTTTTTAGAAACTTAGTTACTTTTTTGATCCGCAGTTACTGAAATGTTACTTATTTTATGAAAAGGTTATTAAAAAGTGACTTATTTTATGAAAAGGTTACTTTTGGTTACATTTTTTGCCCGAAATAGCGAAATCAATTAATTCATTAATCGTATTATTTCAAAATTGGTGAATTATGTGAAAATTTGAATTTTTTCATCAGGTTTGGCACCTTAGAGCCGGGAAAATTAGGGAATAATAATAAAATAATAATTAGTTCGTATGTAAAATGTATAAAAAGGGCTATTAGTTAAATTATTATGAATCCTGATGAAAATTCTATTTTAGCTGAATTGCTTGTTTTTAATTTAAAATTAAAGTTTTTTTTGTTGAAATATCGAACTATGTATTACATTTTTCCATGAGAATTTTTCTTCTTTGTTTGAAATTTGGTTAAAAGTTGAAGAATTTTTGTTAAAACTTTTTTTTGTCGAAAATTCTTCATTTTCGTTGAAAATTCGTCTTTTGTGGTAGAAAATTAATCTTTCTTGATTGAAAATCACCCTTTTGTTTGAAAATACATAATTTTATTTAAAAATTCATCTTTTTGGTTAGAAATGTACTTATATTGTTGAATTTTTTTTTTCGGTTGAAGATTCCCCTGTTTTCGTAGAAAATTCAACTATTTGGTTGACAGATAACTTTTTTGTCACAAATCCACATTTACTGGTTGAAAATTCAACTGTTTTGTAAAAATTGGTCTTTTTGGCTTAAAAACTCATGTTCTTGAAGTTCTGAATGTTCAAATGAACGAAATTTCTACTGATGGCTTTGTAAACTAGAAACAAAGCTGAAATATTGATTCAATTTATATTGCAAATAACAGATTACAACATAAACTTCGAATGCATTATTTTAATTGTGGTTGAAATAATATTTTTTATAAAATAAGAATGGGAAAAAATGTTTCGTTCATTTGAACGTTCTGAACTTTAGGCACATTAAAAACTCAACAATTTGATTGAAAAATAACCTATTTTGTTGAAAAATTGTCTTTTTTGAATGAATTCTACTGTTTTTTTATAATAAATTAAAATCGTTTTTGGTTGTTCTATCGAACATTACATTTTTCGTTAACAAATTCATCTTTTTTAGTGAGAAAAATTTAACCATTTTGTTGAAAGTTGAACTACTTTCTTAAATATTTTTTTTCTTGAAGATTCATAATTTTGGTGGAAACTTCGTTTTTTTTTTAGTCAACAATCTTTCTTTTTGGTTGCTTTTTTGCTACATTATTGTTACTTTTTTGAGACAAGTATCGTTACTATTTTACTATTTTTGCAAGCTTGACCAGTTCCGAGCCCTGTTTTAAGGGATTTTAAAGTTCTCAAGCTATTTTAATCATTTTTTCAGGATTTTAGGAAATATCATCATAGAATTTCACGGGATTTTATTATATTTTAGTGGATTTCTAAAAATTTATTCACGAGAAGTGAGGTATTTCGTTGGATTTCAAAGGATTTGAAATATTTTAGATAATCTTAAAAGATTCCAATTAATTTTTAATTGATTTCAATAATTTGAAGGATTTTTAAAGGGTTTGAAAAATTTTAGGGTAAATAATTTCCTAGAATTTCGAAAGATATGGAACGATTATACAGTACCTATAAGATTTTAAGAAAATTGAAAAGATTTAACGAGGTTTCATAAGGTTTCTGAGGATTTCAACGATAGTTTCTTAGCGCTCTCAGTGTATTTTAAATAAATTTTCCAGGACTTCAGGAAATATCGCCAGATTTCATAGAATTTCACGGGAGTTAATAATATTTTAGTGGATTCCAAAGAATTTATTCGAGAGAAGTGAGGTATTTCGTAGGGTTTCAAACATTTTAAGAGTTTTTACATTAGTTTTTGGAATTCATCCTGAATTCTTATTAATTTATCCTAAGTTATTTTAAATTCTTCGGACTTTTTTTAATTCACTTGAATTCTTCTAAATTTACATAATTCAATGTATTTTTTTGCCTTTTTAAAAGTTTTTATTTATTTGATCCTGGGAATCAATTGATAAAATGATCAAAGGATTTGAATCATTTTAAGGTATTTCATAAGATATCAAAGGATTTAAAATATTTGAGGAAATTTCAAATGATTCCCGGAAATTTTTGGTTTTTGTTTTAATAGTTTGAAGGGAGCTTAAAGACTTTGAAATATTTTCAGATATTGCAAAAGATTCCGAGGCATTTCGAAGAGATTTAGACAATTTCAAGGGATTTTGAAGGGAGTTCAATATTCTAATAGATTTCAAACAATTTATTCACAAGAAGTGAGGGATTTCGTAGGATCTCAAAGATCTTCAGAGATTTCAAAATATTTGTTGCAATCATTTGGAATTCATCCTGAGTTCTTATTAATGTATCCCGAATTTTTTTAAATTCTTTTGAATTCTTCGAAATTAACTTAATTCAACTCAATTCAATTTAATTCTTCTAATTTCCTTTAAAATTGTCTGAATTCACTCGAATTTTATTGTAATAAATCGAATTTCATCGATTTTAAAAATTATTCCACTTCATTTGAATTCTGTTGAATTTAACTTAAATCGTTTTGTAGACATTAGTCACTTCTTGTCTTAGAAATTAGTAGGGCTTCAAAGATTTGAAGATATTTGACATTTTGTTTTTAATTCACCCTGCATTTTTTTAATTTACAATTGAATATTTGAATGAATTCTTCTAAATTCACTCAATACTATTAAATTCATTAGATTTTTAAAAAAATGTTGAAAGTTTTTATTTAATGGATAATAAATTATGTTAACCTCACCTTGAATTCTTAGGCATTTCATCAAATTCTTTTGAATTCCCTTGAATTTTTCTAAGGTCATTTGAAAGTTACTGAATTTAATGATTTTTTTTCATATTTTTAAATTGTTTTCAATTCATTTGAATTGTTTTAAATTCACTTTGAATTTTTATGAATTTCATTAAATTCTTCTCGTTTACCTTAAGTTCCTCTAAATTCATTCCAGTTTTACGGAAATCAATGGAATTTTTGGGATTTAAAAAAAAATTTCAATTAATTTAAATTGTTTTGACATCTTATGAATTTATCCTGAATTTATTACCCTTTGAGCGTGAAAAAAGTACCCTATGAGCGTTACAAAACTAAATAGCTTGAAAAATGCATATGATATTACTCAAAATTTTATTTGATCAATTTTTAGTTTATATGAAAATGAAGTATTTAAATTTTTTATTTAGAAGAATTAATTTTCAATCAAAAATCTAATTTTCTTCAAAACAGTTTAATTTTGAATGAAATAATTGTATGTTATATCAAATTGTTGAATTTTCAAGCCAAAAATACAAATTTTCTATAAAAAAGTAAAATTTTTATCAAAATAGTTAAATTTTCATTTAAAAAAATTAATTTGAAACCAAAAAATGAATTTATAACAAAATTATGAATCCTCAACCAAAAAAATGAACGTTTAAGAAAGTAGTTAACTTTTAACCAAGGAGTTTAATTTTCAAATAAAAAAGATGAATTTCCACTGAAATACGTACATTTTTAACGGAATACTTAAATTTGTCACTCAACTGTTGTACTTTCGAGCCGAAAATACGAATTTTCTATAAAACTGTTTTATTTTTGACCCCAAAACGTGAATTTAAAACAGAAAAGTTCATTTTGAACCGAAACTGATTAATTTTCAACTAGACAGTTGCATTTTTAACCGTAAAAGATTAAATTTCTGCAGAATGATATAAATTTTGAAATCAAAAAGATAAATTTTATATAAAACAGTGGAATTTTTGACAATATAGTTAAATTTTCATTAGAAAAAAGTTAATTTCAAACAAAAAAAAAACTAGTTTTTAACTAAAATATGAATCTTCAACAAAAAATATGAACTTTTAAGACAGTAGTTTAACTTGAAACCAAGGAAATATCAACTACTACATTTTTCGTTCAGAATTCAACTGTTTTGGAATGAAAATTTAATTACTTGGTTCAAAGTTAAACTCTTTTGTTAAAATTTTTTTTTTCTTCTTAATGGAAGATTTATCATTTTAATTTAAAATTTATCTCTTTTACTGAAAAATGAGCTATTTTGTTGAAAATTCGTTTTTTTTTTTGTTTGAAAATTAATTTCTTTTAAACCGAAAATTCAATTATTCTACTTAAAAATTCATAATTTTAGTTGAAAATTTATCTTTTTAATTTACAATTTAACTATTCCAGTTGAAGATTCATCGTTTTAGTATAAAATGCATCACTTTATTTGAAAATGTATGGTAGAAAATTAAACTTGTTGTTTGAAAATTCATGTTTTAGGTTGAAAAATCAAGTATTCCAGTTAAATATTCATCATTTTCTTTGAAAATTCATATTTTTAGTAGAAAATAAAACTGCTTGGTTGAAAGTTAAACTCTTTTTCACAAAATTCGTCTTTTTGGTTTAAAATGTTTCTATTCCAGTTGAAGATTCATCAATTTAGTTGTAAATTCATCACTTTGTTACATTTTTTTGTGTGGAAAATTAATTATTTAACTGAAAATTTAAGTTATGGGCTAAATAATAACAATTTAAATGAACATTGAAGTTCGTTTTTAATACTTGAAAAATTTTATCACATTATTTTGACACTATTTTTTTAAATTGGTGAAATGCTCGTTTATCGAAAAAATGGAAAAAAGTACTTGTTATTAATTTGTTGTAAATTAAAGTTTAGTGAACTCTTAAGGACTTTTCAAGGTATAATTTTTACCCAACATTTTTTTATTTCAACTCCCTCAATCCCCTTTTATTGTGCCGGTAAAATGCCAAAAAAATGCAAAATAACAGTTGTAAAATTCGTGCCAAAGATAGAATTTTTTGGAACTTTTTCAACATGAATAATTTTTATTCTATAAGTGATACGTTCCCAAGTATTTTCTAACTAATTTGGAGTTCTTTCAACAATTATTATTTGCCTAAACCACTTTTTTCGCCTGTTAATCGTGAAAAGTTATTTTTTGAGATAAATCATGCAGTTGATGAATTTCAAGAATAATATTTCTTCTCTAACATGTTTCGTAATTATTAAAACAATTTTCATTTGTTTAAACAATTTTCCTCCTGAGAGTCGTAAAGATTATTTTTTTCTGGAATAACTTAAACAATTTCCATTTGTCTTACCATTTGTTCCCCGGCGTATCTTGAAAAGTTAATACATCCTGGAATCGATAACGCATTTGATGTATGTTAAGAGTGATATTTTGTGTGAAAGACAGTTCATAATTACTTAATCAGTTTTCATTTATTTAAAAAAAGTTTTTTTTTTCGTAAATCTTGAAAATTTAATGAATTTTAAGAGCGATATTAATTGCGGAAGAGAGTTTGCAATTATTTAAACAATTAATAATCATTTACTTGCGCCTTTTGACAGGAAAGGTGTAGAAAATTGTAGGTATTTGTATCTCTTACACCATGTAGCTTATTATTCAGTATTTTCTTATTTCAGAACTTATACCCTATTGTTTTGAACAATAGCAATTTTTGTAAACAATTTTTTTAGTTACGTTATTGATAGTTATTTTTTAATATCGATTTTATTGATGCACGGATTAATGTTGACTGACTTGAAAAAAAATGGAATTTCTTTTTTCGAAAAAAGAAAAAATTGGGGAGGAGGGTTCGATCGCCAAAAATACAAAGTAAAATTTTTGGACCACCCTCATAAAATATCATTCAATATTTAAGTAACTAGAAGGCCTCGGACTCACCACACTATTGACTATTGACTATTCCTTTCAAGGATATTTTTGGTTAAATGAAAAAATATGTGTTAAAGAAATTGTATCTTCAATTTAAAACAAATCTTTTACTGAGTGTACACTTTTATGCCCAAAATTTTTCAATTTTGCAAGATTAGAAATTTTTAGAAAAAAATCGAATAAGTTTAAGAGATATTTAGAAGTTTTGAAAAGCTAAAGAAATAATTTGAAACTGAAAAATATTTTAAATAATTTAAAACAAAATGTAGATTATTGAAGGTTTCGAACAAAATCTTTAGAAGCTTTTTAAGAATGTTTTAAGGTTTCAAGAGAATAAACAAAAACTCTTAAGATACCTGGGAAAATTTCAAACGATGTTTTATTTAAAAAAATTAATTTTTAAAGAAAATTGAAAAAGATTTCAAAACATTTTAAAAGATTCTAAAAGTTTTTAAAAAGCAGCAAGATTTTAAAGCAAATTTTTGTATTTTTAAAGATTTTAAAACAATTTAAGGAAAAAGTTTAATCATTTCAGAAGATATTTACAAGCTTTTTAAAAATTGCTTAAATAATTTACAATTTGAAAATATTTCAAAATATTTGAAACAAAATCTGGATTTTTGAAGATTACGAAATAAAATTTTGAAGTTTTTTTAAATGTATTTTGATAGGCTTCAAGATAATAAACAAATTTTCTTAAGATTCATGGGAAAGTTAAAACTGATTTTCTGTTATAATATAAAAATGAATCTGAAAGATTTTCAGGCAATTTTAGAAATAATTGGTGTCAATTTAAATTATATTTAAAAATGTTATATTCCTCAACCTAGGAAAATTATATTTATATAACCTTAAAACAAATAAACTTAAAAAATAAGTAGTTATACGAATTTGTATTTTGTATTAAAAATTATTCTACCCCTTAAATTATAATTTGGTTGAAAATGAATCTTTTCTGATTGAAAAAACAATATATATCAAACATTACATTTTTCGTTGAAAATTTATCTTTTTTTGGTTGAAAATTCAAATACTTGGCTAAAAGTTGAATTACTTTGTTAAAAATTAATTTTTTTGGTAGAAGATTCATCATTATAGTTGAAAATTCATCTCTTTGGTTAAAAATGTAAAATTTGTCTTTCTTGGTAGAAAATTTATCTTCTTGGTAGAAAATTAGTCTAATTGGTTGAAAAATCATCTCTTTGCTTGAAAATTAAATTTTTTGTTAAGGATTAATTTTAATGAAATTAAGTTTCATTCTCTTATCAAAGTAGATAATCTAATATCTGTATTTACAAGAGTAATAAACTATTTCATGACCATAAAGATCACAAATTAAATTAACCATTATACTATTTGTCCCTCTTTGGAACTTTTCGGGAATGACATCAAATATTGTACGTAAAAAACTGAAAAAATCATAATTAAAAATCAATATTTGTCATATTTTCAATTTTTATACCATCTTCATTACTGCTATAATTAAATTCTTGGCTTAATTAATTTTCATTTTCATACTATCTATTTGAACTGGGAATTGTGTCTTGAATCATTTCATAAAATGAAAGCGGACTGAAAATTAATTACTTCGCATGCAAATTTAATTTAATTATTCTTATCATATTTGCTGCAACGCATTCGAGAGTAAGGGAGTTATGACTTGATAGCGATGTAACTAATAATTTTTAAGTAATTAAAACACTAATTCTTTTTTTTGAGTAATTTTTTATACTTAAAAAGTGAAAATCCTAATTTGCACCTTTGGTTTCCAACGTAGTTGTCTGTTTCAAGGAGATAAAAAGATACTCTATAGTTCTCTGTTATCGTGCTGACTGTGCTTTTTCTTGCCAGCATTTTGCAGAATTCTTGTCTTCATTTTACAGAAAAAAAAATAGTAAGGCTGGCATTGACCTTCAAGAAGATAAAGCAGATTTAACTAAAGATTAAAGAACTAAAGAACTATTCTGTGTTGAAACAGAAAATTTGCGAAAAAACTCATAATTTTAATGATTGTAATAGGAAATTTTCCGAAATAATTACAATTCTGAGTTTGGACACGGAATTGTCAAAAAGAATATTATAATTTTTACTTTGGGATAGAGAATTTTAATGAAAAATTATAATTTTGAGTTTGGGACATGGAATTTCAGTGAAGAAATATACTTTTGACAATTGGGACAGGCAATTCTCATAAAGAATTATAATTTAACTTTCGGACAGGCAATTGTCGCAAGGGATTAGAATTTTTACTTTGTGGACATGGAATATTGGCAAAGAATTATGACTTTGAACTTGTGACAGGGAATTTGATAAAAAATTTATAATTCTGAGCTGAGAAAGGGAATTCTTAAAAAGAATTATAATTCTAAGGTGCGAGATGCAATTTCGGGGAAAAATATAATTCGCTACTAAAATTCGATGATCCAAAGAAAAAAATGTAAGTAATAATTTATAATAATTTTCACTTTGGAACAGGGAAATTTAGGAAAGAATTATAATTTTGAGGTTGGGACAGGGTATTTAAGTAAAGAAATATAATTTTAACAATCGGGATAGGGAATTACGTATATAATTATAATTTTCACTTTTAACCAAGGAATATCGTAAAGAATTAAAATTTTGACTTCGAGACAAGAAATTTTGGCAAAGAATTAAAACTTGTATTTTGGGACAGGGAAGTTTCTAAAAGAATCATAATTCTGAGATGAAACTGGGGATTTCCGTAAAAAATTATAATTTTAATGTTATGTTCACTTTAGAACAGGAAATTTCCTTAAGAATTATAATTTTTACTTTGGAACAGGGAATTTCGTAAAGAATTTCAATTTTGTCTTGGAACAGGTAATTTTTGACATGTAATGGGAAATTTTTGAAAATAATTTTATTTGTAATTTATAAAAAGGGAATTTATGAAAACAATCTTAGTTATAAGTCAGAATTCGTCAGATATTAAAAATTCTTTGATTTAGATTAAAATTTGTTTAATACTAAAAATGATTCTTTTTGAAAATAAAAATGTTCCAGAATTTAATACTACACTCTTCTAAATTTTAGATAAAGGGGATTACTATATTTCAGAATTACAAAAGAAAATGAACAGAGAATTTTAGGAAATAAATTTAATTTTGACTTGGAACAGCGAATTTCCGTAAATAATTATAATTAAGACTTTGTAACGAGAATTAGATTTTTCATTTCATGTTCAGTTCAGAACAGGCAGTTTCGTTAATAATGATGATTTTCACCTTAGGAGAGGGAGTTTTGGTAAAGAATTATAATTTGACTTGGAACAGGAAATGTTTGACATGGAGCAGGAATCTCGGAAAAGAATTTTAATTCTGATTCAAAATTATAATTTTTAATTTTAATTCTAATTCAGAATTATAATTTTTTTCAAAAATTCTCTGTTCCAAACCTAAATTGTAATTCTTATGACCAAAAATTATCTGATTCTCCAACTCAAAGTTATAATTCTATTACGAAATTCCCTGTTCCAATTCAGAAATCTCTTAAATCTTTTACAATGTTTATAAATCTCTTAAATCTTTAAAAATCATTTGAAATCATTCAAATCTTTTGAACTCTTAAATTGAGCGGGTAAAATTAACAATTGACCGAAAGAAAAGAAAATCAGGAATTTAAAATTATCCAACAAATAGACATGATGTGTACTGACCGGGAAAACCGGGAAATAGCCAGGAATTAATATAAAACCAGGAAAAACTGGGAAGTAACAGGGAATATAAAATCGAATTGGGAATCACGTTTAAAGTTTTCGAAAATGTGATATTTTTTATTAATCGTGATAACAAGACAAATAGAAAATTGTTTACTTTGATGATTTTTTCGCATTTTGAAGTAAATGGAATAAAAAATCTTTCGCAAAACCTTATTATTATAGTCCAAAAGTAAAATATCAGTCTGGAGAAACCAAAAAACATTTATATTTTTGTCAAAAACTACAAAAGTATTCAAAAACTTTATAAAAATTGAGAGCAGTGTTTATGATCTGAACAAATGGTACATTGCTCAAATAGATACAATATATTAATAGTTAATTATTATGCAAATGTTTTTTCTCATACAAGATTTTTTAAATTTAAATCAATTCATATTTTTTTAAATGTGCTTCAAAATAACTTTTTTTACAATAAACTTTATGTTGTATTTTCCAAATTAGGACATATAGATTAGTGATATTTGTCTAATAACCTTGTAGATTATGTTCAGATATTAAATCAAGATTTGCTGAAAATTCCATTCTTGAATTATTATTATAATTCTTAAAAATTAAAACTAGAAAAGTAAATCTTTTTGAGTTTTGCTGAACTAAGTTATTGAGTTAATCGCTTAAGATTGTTGATGAAAATTATACCTAAGGCTCTAGTGATAATTAATACATTTAGATTATAATTGCTTCAGACGTTTCGGAATACAATGGTGGCCCTCTTCAGTTATTTATTCTAAAAATTTGTTCACACATAATATGAGAAATATAAAGCAATTTCAATGTCTTAATAAACAGGAATAAACGGGAATTAACCAATTCCTATCATAAGATTAGTTATTACCAGTTTCTTTAAATATAGTCTATCTCGCGACAAATCAAAAAAGAATCGAAAGCTCGAGAAGAGTAAATCTCTCTTACCCCATTTCCTATGATTGAAAAGGACAAGAAAAGGGTTCAAGTGGCTTCACAGAAAGTTCTATCTCATTCAAAGGCATACAAAATGCACTGCAATTTTTTGTTTTCATTTCTCCTTCATTTGCAGATATACATATATTCCACTGGGTCTTCCAGTATTTGAAGAAATGCACCTCGACTGCCACAATAGCAGCAAATGATTCAGACATTGTTCGAGTATTTCTTTGTTCGTGAACTCATACCATACCACCTCTGACGCCAAGCGACCAGATATTCTAAGATATTGCACTCTGGACTTACTCTGAAACATCGAGTTTCCCAGCTTTTCTCATCTTTTTCGCCCGCCCTCCTGTCAACATTCTTCACCATTTTCTGCATTCCTCCACATGCAAAAGTTACAAACAGCCCAAGTCTTCATTCTTAAGAGACATTTCCTAGGCATGTTTAGTAGCTCCAACTCTTCTTAATATTCAAGTTTCCCTGAATGCACGTACTTGCTTATTTTTAGATTAAGTATTCTATTTCATCGTTTATTTTGACACGGCTTATGTTATGAAAGAGAAGCCACAAGTTTTAGCTTCTACAGGTCAATGTTCAAAACAATTGTCGCATGGAACGAAAGTCCATCTGGGACCATAGCCTGAAACGTCAATTTTGTTCTGCGTTCCTCCACATGAAAAAGTTACAAACAGCCCAAGTCTTCATTTTTAAGAAAAGTATCCTATGCATGTTGTTTAGTATCACCAACTCCTCTCAGTATTCAAGTTTCCCTGAAAGCACGTACTTGGTTATTTTCAGATTAGGTATTCTATATTTCACCATTTATTTCGAGAGGGTTTGCGCTATGAAAGAGAAGCCACAGAGTTTATCTTTTTTAGGCCAATGTTCCAAACACTTGTCGCATGGGACGAAAGTCTATCTGGGACCATAACCTGTAACGTCAATTTTTTCTGCATTCCTCCACATGCAAAAGTTACAAACAATCCAAGTCTTCATTCTCAAGAGACATTTCCTAGGCATGTTGTTTAGTATTTCCAACTCCTCTTAATATTAAAGTTTCCATGAAATTACCTACTTGATTATTTCTAGATTAAGCATTTATTTCGCCGTTTCCTTTGAGAGGGGTTGCGTTATGAAAGAGAAGCCACAGGGTTTATCTTTTTCATGTCAATGTTCAAAACAATTGTCGCATGGGACAAAAATCTATCTGGGACCATAACCTGTAACGTGCAATTCTGATTTTAACAAAGGTGACGACCTCGTGTGGACCATAATAGTTATATTTTGCCTTTAAAGCGGGGTTGCTACAGGTTAGGCAATTCTGGAGCGTCAGAGAAAGTCAGGGAATTTGAAGTTGATCGGGAAAAGTCAGGGAATGTCAGGGAAAATCTGAAAGAGTCAGAGAATTTTTGATAAATTGAAGTTGAAGTTAATTTTACGATTTTGTTGAAACAATTTTGTTATTCTTTATTCTCTTTGGTTGAAAATTAAACTGTATTCTTGTTCATTCCACTTTTTGGGTTGAAAATTCATCTATTTTGGTAGGAATTCCACTATTTGGTTAAAAATGAACTTTTTCATTGAAAATTTATATTTTCGGTTTGAAAATTCAACTGTTTTGTTGATAATTATTTTTTTTTCGTCATCAAAATTCACGGTTTATACAACAAATTTTTTCGGTTGAAATAGAAACTATTAAATTTTTCTTATGGTTGAAAATCAATTTTTTAACCAAAAATTTAACAATGCTATGTTTGGATGAAAATTTATTTCTTCTAATTGAAAGTTCATGTGTTTTGTTGAAAATTCGTCCTTTGTGGTAGAATATTAATCTTCTTGGTGATTATTTTATTTTTTTGGTTGAAATTTCCATTTTTGTAGTTCAAAATAAATTTTGTAAATTGAAAGTATAAATATTTCATTTTTTTGGTCTAAATTTATCTTTTTTATTTGAAAATTCAAACATTTGGTTAAAAATTCATTTTTTTGTTTGACGATTGATAATTTTAGTTGCAAATTCATTTCTTTGAATAAAAGTTGAACTATTTTGCAGAAAATTAATCTTGGTTGAAAATTGAATTCGTTGGTTAAAATTTAATTCTTTGTTGAAAATTCGTCTCTTTTAATTGAAACTTAATCTTCTAGCTCAAAATTTAACTATTTCATTTTTGTTACAAATTTATCTTTCAAGTTGAAAATTCGTCCTTTGGTAGAACTCTAATCTTCTTGGTTGAAAATTCAGTTATTTGGTAGATAATTCTAATGTTTGGGCTTCAAATTTTGTTGTTGAATATTTATATTTTGTAGAAAATTTGTCTTGTCTTGAAAATTTAACATTTTGAATGAAATGTTTTTTTTATTAGCTGAGAAATCTTTCTTAGTTGAAAATTTAGCTTTTTTGTTCAAAATTCAACGATTTGATTAAAACTTCATTTATTTTTTTTTTTTGGTTAAAGGTTCATAATTTTACTTGCATTTTTTTTTATTTCTTGTTTACTTGAAAATTCAACTATTTGGTTGAAAAAGTTCATGTACTTTGTTGAAAATTCGTCTTTCTTGGTAGAAAATTAATCTTCTTTTTTGAAAAATTAACTATTTTGTCAAAAGGTCCTCACCCAGGGCGTCTATTTCGAATGGGGAATTTTCGAAAAGAATTCTGATTTTGATTTGAAACAGAGAATTTTTTGAAAAAAATATAATTCTGAGATGGAATAGAAAATTTCTAGTTAGGACACGTAAATTTAGAAAATAAGCATAATTCCCTGACCGGGAAATCCTTCAAGTAGACACCCTGGGTCCTCAACTTTATTAATAATTCTTTTATTTTTTGAAACAGCCTATCTGCATTTTTTTCTTATTTTTCTTCAGATATTAATAAAGATGTAAATTTGATTTCTATTTCGATCTTCGCTGGCACTTTAGGGTCGCTTTTTCTTGGCGATTTTCTCATTCTCCCTTCGCTTCTTCCATTTCCGGTTTATTAAGACCTCGCAAAGAGAAAGCTGATTAACCCCCCTCCTCTTTCCCGGATATGAGTACACCCTGTGACGTCACAGTTCGATGAGACTAAACCCACAATGTGTATCAGAATGGAAGCTGTCCTAACATTTTCTATACATTCTTACTCTTCTGCCTGGCACAATAATATCCGGTGTGTTATCAAAGATCCTTTGGAAATTTGATAAAAGTAACTTCAGTAACGTACATCACCTTAGAGATTGTGTCGTCTTGACTGAAACCGAATTGTATTTTTGATAAGATCTATATATATATATATATATATATATATATACACCTATCTACGTGAAATTTAGTGAAATTAGTTCTTCTGTTTACAAACTCTGGTTGATCTTCAGAAATACAGACTTCACACACTTTTCCCTATTTCCTTCTTTTCGCTTTTCTTAAAGAATTACTCTTTTTTTCTGTTTTCAAGAAACTTTCCCTCTTTCTCGTTTTTCCGCTTAAATGTGAATTGAATTTATAAAATCAAATAATAAAAAATCTAATTTATTTTAGTTGAAAATTAATTCTTTTTAATCGAAAAGTCTACAATTATATTTTTGGTTCAGAATTTATCTCTGCGAATAAAAATTCTACTACTTTGTTGCAAATTTTATTATTTTCTTGAAAATTCAATTATTTAAAAAAAATTCATGTTCATTTATTTTTTTCATTCAACTTTTTTGCTGAACATTCGGCTTTCTTTATAGAATATTCGTCCTTTTGGATGGAAAATTCATCTTGTTGGTATAAAAGTTGTCTTTTTTGGTCGAAAGTTCAATTGTTTTATGGAATATTCGTCTTTTTGGATAGAAAATTCGTCCTTTTGGATTAAAAATTCATCTTTTGATAGAAAAGTTATCTTTTTTGGTTGAAAGTTAATTTCTTGTAATTGAAAAGTCTAAAATAATATTTTTTGGTAATAAATCTGTTTGGTTGCAAATTTTATTAACTTGTTAAAACCATCTTTTTCGGTTGAAAATTCATACTTTTTGGCCGAAAGTTAATTCTTTTCAATTGAAAAGTCTAATATTATATATTTTTAATTCAAAATTCATCTCATTTGGTTTTAAGTTCTACTATTTGGTTGAACATTTAACTATTTTGTGGAAAATTCAAGTATGTTTTAAAAAATTCATATTTTTCGGTCACAAATTAAAGCATTTGTCAAATATTCTTCTTTTTTATAGAAAAATGGTCCCTTTGCTTTGAAACTTCATTCTTTTGGTAGAAAATTCATCTTTTTGGTTGAAAGTTAATTCGTTTTATTTAAAAAGTCTACTATCATATTTTTGTTCGGAATTCCTCTCTTTTGGTAAAAAGCATTACTATTTGGTTGAATTAATTGAGTGAACATTTTATTATTTAAAAAAAAATTGAACTGTTTTGTTGAACATTATCTTTTTCAACAGAAAAATCATCATTTTGGATTGAAAATTCATTTTTTGATAGAAAATTAGTCTTTTTTGGTTAAAAATTCATCTTTCTTTGTTGCAAACTCAGCTTTTCAGCTTGATACTTGATCTATTTGGTTAAAAATTCAACTTTTTTGTTTAACCTTCCTCTTTTTGGACAGAAAATTCATGCTTTTGGATTAAAAATTCATCTTTTGATAGAAAAGTAATCTTTTTTGGTTGAATGTTAATTCGTTTTAATTGAAAAGTCTACTACTATATTTCAGTTCAGAATTCCTTTATTTTGTTTAAAAATACTACTATTTGGTTAAAAATTTTGCTGTTTGGCTGAAAATTTCATTATTTTTTGAAAATTCAACTGTTTTGTTGAATATTCGTTTTTTTAAATAAAAAATTCGTCCTTTTGGATTGAAAATGCATCTTTTGGTAGACAAACTTATTTTGTTGTTGTTAAAAGTTAATTTTTTTAAATTACAAAGTCTACTATTATATTTTTGTTCAGAATTCCTCTCTTTTGGTCAAAAGTACTCCTATTTGATTGCAAATTTGATTATTTGTTATAAATTCAACTTCTTTCTTAAAAATCCATATTTCTTGGTCGAAAACTCAAGAGTTTTGATGAACATTGTCTTTTTAAAAAGAAAAATCATCCTTTTGGATTAAAAATTCATATTTTTGGTAGAAAGGTAATTTTTGTTGTTGCCAGTTAATTCCTTTTAATTGAAAAGTCTACTTTCATATTTTAGCTCAAAAATTCTACTATTTGGTTAAATATAAAAACTATTTTGTTAAAAAAGTAATCTTTTTCGTCGAAAATTCAACTCTTTGCTTGAACATTTATCTTTTGGTACAAAAGTCATCTTTTTTATGGAGAATTCATATTTTTTTGTTCAAAATGAATTTTTTAAATTTGAAAGTCTAGTATTATATTTTTAATTTAGAATTCCTCTCTTTTCATTAAAAGTTCTAATATTTGGTTAAAAATGTAACTGTTTTGTTGAAGATTTAACTATTATCTTAAACATTCATCTTTTTTGGTAAAAAATTTGTCCTTTCGAATTGAAATAATTTTATTGTTTGTTGAAAATTCAACTATTGAAAACTATTGAAAAATCATCTTTCTTGATTGAAAATGAACTTTCTCGTTGAAAATTTAGCTTTTTAGGTTTAAAAGTCTAAAACATTGGCATGTTTTCTACAAAATTCGGCTTTTTAGCTTGAAAAAAAACTCTTCTGCTTAAGTATTTATCTTTTTTGGTAGAATATTCAACTGTTTGGTTGAACATTTATCTTTTGGTAGAAAAGTCATCTTCATGGGTCGAAAATTAATATTTTTTGGTTGAAAGTTAATTATTTTTAATTGAAAAGTCTAGTATTTTATTTTAAATTTATAATTTGTGTTTTTCATAAAAAATTTATTCTTTTGCGTTGAAAATTCATCTTTTGGTTAGAAGTTAATTCTTTTTAATAGAAAAGTGCACTTTTATATTTTTGTTCAGAATTCCTCTCTTTTGGTCAAAAGCACTACTATTGGTTAAGAATTCTACTATTTGCTTAAAAATATAAATATTGTGTCGAAAATATTATTATTTTGTCGAAAATTCGACTGTTCTGTTGAGCATTCGTCTTTTTTTAATAGAAAATTCGTCCTTTTGAATTGAAAATTCATCTTTTGGTAGAAAATTAATCTTTTTTGGTTGAAAGTTAATTCTTTTTAATTGAAAAGTCTACTATTACCTTTTTGTCCAGAATTCCTCTCTTTTGGTTAAAAGTTCTAATATTTCATTGAAAATTGAATTATTTGTTGAAAACTCAATTGGTTTTTTAAAAATCCATCTTTTTTGGTCAAAAATTAAATTTTTTTGTTGAGCATTGTCTTTTTAAGGAGAAAAATCATCCCTTTGCATTTAAAATTCATCGTTTGGTAGAAAAGTAATCTTTCTTGGTTGAAAATTCATCTTTGTTGGTTGGAAACTCAACCTTTTGTCTTGAAAATTAATCTATTTGTTTAAAAATGCAACTATTTTTGGTTGAAGTTTAATCCTTTTTGTTTGAAAATTGGGCCATTTGGTTGAAGATTCATCTGTGTAAGTTAAAAATTCAACTATTCGCCTGAAAGATCATCTTTTTTGGTTAAAAATTAACTTTTTTTGTTGAAAATTTGTCTTTTTACCTTGAAAAATAAACTCCCTTGTAGAAAATTCAACAGTATGGTTGATCATGCTATATATTTCAACTTGAAATCTTAGGAATATGGTACCTACATTATTGTAATTTAAAAGAATTTATTCCCCAATTATGACCCTATTTTCGTGAAAAATCAACGCATTTCCCTGTTTTGAGAGCGTTTCAGCCGGGAAGTCTCGGGAGAGGAAAAGCTATTGTTCCAATGTCAAGGGGATGATTCTTGGCTGATTTTTGTCGTTTCTTTTGCCGACGGAATGGAAAATACTTTTGCATTTTCCCCTCCTTTTTGTTTTTGGCCAAGACCACATTTTTCATAAATTATTTTGGAGACTTTCGGAAGAAGTCTATAAATGAATCTTTTTCCTACACATTTCTTTGCCACGACAAAAGTGTTGAATGACTTCCCTGTGGTAATTTATGTAGTGGAAACGTATATGCTAAAAAATAGCTTTAGGAAGGTAAATTGTGGAAAAAGTAAATTAACTGCGTAGGAAAAGGTCGCGAATTATCTTAACCTGGAAACCGGACTGAACAAAAACGTGAGTTAAACGTGTTAGGGGCGAAAGGACGCGAAGTGCTTATATTACGGGAAGTGGTAAAACCACTAATTACACTGGCGGAACTTTGCGAGTGGTTTACTGTATAACGTGAGTGCATTACAAGATGGATATATGATGGCATGTAGTGTATGTTCAGCATGAATACCTGCATAGTCGACCATTTCGTGTACAGATGCTGCAGTAATCCCCCTCCCCCTATTCCCCTTACAACTCATTTTATTTTTCTACACACCCATATATTCTCCAGTTTTGCTGCAAAAACTCATTTCTCAGAGGCTACTGCACAGTGCACAGGAATTTATAACCATTTGTAACTGAATTACAGAAACATATGGCCTGTGAAATTTTAAGATTGAAGTCTCTTATTTCTTGTTTTTAAGTATTGTTGAATAATTTAATAATAATCTTCAAATACATTCATTTACTTTGTCTAAATTGAGGATCCTATTTTTATGCTCACTTATGGTGTGCTTTTGCTTCTTGATTTTTTGTCTTCCACCCTGGTTGACAGTTTATTAGTATAGAAAACAAACAAGCGCGCGATTATTATTACAGTACAAACTCCGAGCATTGCCGTTTTCGAGGCTGTAGGAGGAGAATAATACAGCTGACAAACTCCGAGCATTGCCGCGCGTCGGTTAGGTTAAAAATATACCTCGAAAATCGTTTTATGTACGTAGTGTACATCATGGTGGTCCAAAAAACGCTTTTCGAAATCCTTAATTTTTGTTTTTCGAAATTCGAATGTTTACACGTACCACCGGGCTCTTCAAAATCCCATTTAATTATCATGGGGAAATTTTGGATTTTTGTAAAATTGAACACATACTTCAATTTCCGTTGTCTTTTTCATACAAATAATTACTAATGGACAATTCGAATATTTCCCATGACTTTTTAAACAATTTTTAATTGTTTAAACAAATGTAACTTATTTACTCAATTATTTATTCCCAAAGGATGTAAAAAATAATTGTATTTTCTGATTGAAATGTAATAGTTTGTCATTGTTTGGAGAGTTCAATGTTTTTAAAAACATTTTGCAATCATTTAAACAATTACTCATTGTTTATTCTTAAAATTTTTAAAAGTTGACCCAGAGATGTCCAGTTTTTTCTCAATATGATATCCTATGCTACTTTTGGTTGAATAGTTATATAATTTTGATACATATATTTCAATGTTTAATAAATTTCTATTCGTTTAAACAATTTTGATTTGCTTGAGCAATTTTTTTTCGATAACTTTAAAAAAATAAAATACATATGATTATTTTTCTGACTGTATAGTGTATAGAAAGAATATATTAACCATTTTTCAATTGTTTAAACAAATATAATTTGTTTAACTAATTATTTTTCCAAAAATATTTTTTAAATCGTATTTTCTGAATTAAACATAATATTGAATGATTTCGAGGAGCAGTAAATTCTGTTAAAAACGTCGCGTCATTGTTTAAAAAAGTTTTATTCGTTCAAGCAGTTTTCTATTAAAAAACGGGGATCTATAATATAAAATATTACACGTAGAAATATTTTCGTAAATATATTTCAATATATATTTTTGGTGTCTTCCAGTATGTCAGATTGATATTCATAAGACTTTCAAATGCTATAATGCAATATAACTTTTATGATTTATTTAATAATTCGCCAAAAAAGATATAAACCATCCATGCTCAATTTGATAGAAATTTGAAGAAGAAAAAACAATAATTAATTCTATAAAGAAGAACCAAAGTTTTTAGCAGAATTTATTACTCCTTTAAATCATTCAATATCATGTTTAATTCAGAAAATATGATTTTAAAAATATTTTTGGAAAATTAATTGTTTAGACAAATTATATTTGTTTAAACAATTGAAAAATGGTTAATATATTCTTTCTATACACTATACAGTCATAAGAAATAATTAGATGTATTTAATTTAATTTAATTTTTTTAAAGTTATAGAAAAAAACTGCTTAAGAAATCAAAAATGTTTAAACAAATAGGAATTTATTAAAAATTAAAAGATATGTATCAAAATTATATAATTATTCAACAAAAAGTAGCGTAGGATACCAATTTGAGAAAAAACTGGACATCTCTGGGTCAATTTTGAGAGTAAACAATAAGTAATTGTTTAAATAATGAAATAATGTTTGTAAACAAAATTAATACATTTGCATAAAAAATTGAACATTGTTTGAAAGAGTCATGGAAAATATTCAAATTGTCCATTAGTAATTATTTTTATAAAACAGACATTACAAGAATAGACAATAAGAATGATGTGATATTAATTTTCACATAGAATTAGTGACAGAAAATCTGTCTCACAAAAATTTCAAGCAATTTCAGTGCAAGGGAAAGTATTTTGTAGGCCGAAAAGGCCACAGTTCTTTATTTACTTATTTCATTTGTTTACGATTTATATCTTAACATATATAATTGAACCTATGTTCTTTTTCAATAATATCTGCAGCAATATAAATTATTATTATTATATCATTAAGCCGTTTCCCTTTCGGGGTAGGGGTGAATTGCTCGGTGGTAAAGTAGTGATGTGT
>JAABKJ010004461.1:0-24338 GCA_011634705.1 Andricus grossulariae
CGAGGCACACTATTCGACAATGCGTTCGATGTTGCAGAGCGAATCCAGGCGAAATAAATTACTTAATGGGTAACTTGCTTAAAAATTGGGTTCCATTTTCTCGACCGCTCACAAACTTGGGTGTGGATTATTGTGGTCAATTTTTTATCATGCAGCGTCGCCGCTGTAATCGCGTCAAAGTAAAAACTTATGCCTGTGTCTTTGTATATTTTCACACCGAAGCAATTGATTTGAAACTCGCAAACGATTTGGCTTTGGAGGCCTTCCTTACCTGTTTAAAAAGATTTTCCTCTCGTCGGAGAAAATCTAAATCTGTGTCCTCTGATAATACAACCAAGTTCGTGGGTGCCAACAAGGAATTACGCAAAATCCGTGAGCAAATCAGCTCGTTTAAAAAAAAGCAATATTATAAAGACATTTTTCGGAAGAGAAGGAATTAGCTGGCACTTTATCTTTCCCCGAGCTCTTCACGAATTGCAGCGAATTGCAGGCAACGCGCTGCAAACCCTTAAACAGTTTAATACGGATGTAGTTGAGATCGAGGCAATATTAAACTCGCGCCATTTAACACCCCTATCATCTGATCCCAACGACCTTTCCCCGGTAACACCAGGTAACTTCCTTATTGGAACCTCTCTGACGAGCTTCCCACAGGAAGATTTGC
Source organism: Andricus grossulariae (assembly GCA_011634705.1). NCBI lineage: Eukaryota > Metazoa > Arthropoda > Insecta > Hymenoptera > Cynipidae > Andricus > Andricus grossulariae. Next base: position 665 of record JAABKJ010004461.1, read on the forward strand.
GCAGCGATCGAGACAATCGCCTGAACTGCTGGGAACTTTCTCAGCAAATGCACCATCATTTTTGGGACAGATGGCAACGAGAATACTTTAACGAACTGATTTGATGTTATCAAGGAGAATGAACCCCCACTCATATAGTGACAACTGGGCGCATCACAGCAGTCCATCCAGGCCAAGGCCGGGTAATCCGGGCAGCCACTGTTAAAACTCGATCGGGCACCTACAAAAAAGCATTAGAATATGTTACTTTGTAACAATCTTCCATGGTTTCCATTCCTAATTTCAAGATATTTCCGAAATTATAGTCTTTTCTCAAATATTATATATTCTCAAGTTGATGGAAAAACAGTTAAGGTCCGCTTCATATTTTCAACCATAACCAAACAGATGTACCGTAATGGGCAATTCGGCACTAAAATTTCAGGGATTCGTACTTTCGAGAATTTCTAGTTCTCAAACTTAATCCTTGATTTATACCTTCACTGGCCGAACTTGTTTACGGAACGGTGCCCAGGATTAGGTTTATGGTATTTGTGATTCTACAGTACACCGTCGGGCCGATCTAGACTTTAGAAACATTGTTGAGGGCCTTTCATTTTCCCGCAACTTTTCCGGACCTTGACAGATCTCTCTGCTTCCACCTCTACTCCTTGTTACCGCTAATCACAGGAATTATAGCAAATTTGCCTCACCTCGGATGAGTCTCATCATCCCCGAATGTGTGTTGTTCTCAGTTAACGACACAGATACACTCTAGCCTTTGTAGCGAAAACTGGTCTGTCTTCTAATCATTTTCAACGAGCAGATTTTTATTGTTGTTTCATCAAATCAAGTGTTTTATTCCTTAGACAAAGCAACCTGCACCTTTTAATTTTATTAATTGATTCTACTCAAACAGTATCATCTTTTTTACTGAGCCAGTCTGGACCTTGAAACCAAAACTTATTGTCTAGAAATTTCTGAAGTCTTTGACCAAGGAAAATCAAATCGGTAGGATTGTCATGAGAAGGTAGGTTTCGCCACAAACGGCCGTCAATTTTTTCTTGAATTTCAGCTAACGGATGAGCTTCAATAGTTTCTAAAGTTTCTGGTGGCGTATCGATCTAATTGAGGGCAATTATGAAATCAGACCAAAAATAGCTTTTGGAGAATTGCAATGCAAAGATTGCACTTTGGCGCTCTATAGTTTGCTAATAAAAAAACTAAACACAGTTTTACTCTTGGTGGTGACGTCGTTTTTATGGGCGCTGCTCGTAACTTGGAACAAATAATAGCACAATGAGGATTGCCTTAAGTGGCTGATGATCTCAATTAGAGGCGAGCACCATAGGCCTTCTCACTGGCGTCGCAAAACCCATGTAATTGAATCTCAGTAGAATTTGGTATCATAATACACCGATCAAACCTGATGTGATTTGACAATGACAACTCGTTTCTGTTTTGGATTCATCTTGTTTGAACCTTTACTGGGACAGGAGTGTCCCAGGTGCACTTCAAAAGTTGTTGGGGTATAATTTTTGGGGACAAAATTACGGGCCCAAATAAATCTTATGGGTCGAATAACATAGCGATTTGAGATAAAATCGTTCGCTTCATTATTGGATGTTTAGAACTTGACAGGATGACAGTATATAAAATTGAATCAGTTCTTTATTTTTTAATCTTTTAAAAACTTATCAAACTCCTGAATATCTTGTGCAATAATTCAGTTTTCGAAACATATTCTACAACCCAGAATAATTAAAGAATTATCCTGGATTCTTCTAGAATCTTCTTAGATAATTGAAAATTGAAATTTTAGGAAAGATAACAGTCGTTTCAAAAATTATCTAGATCTTTTCAAAGTTGCAAGGAAACTTCAAAAATTATTTATAAATTTTCGGAAAAATTTCAAAGCTTAACAAATTTCTAATCGATTCAAGAGTTCCCAAACACCTAAATATCTTTCAAACAGTCAAGATTTTTTTTCGAATTTTCGAAAATTTTTTTAGATGTTTTGAATTCTTCTTAAATATTATCTTAAAAACGTTTTTTTTTTTCAAATAAAAAATCAAGCTCAATTTTTCTGAAAAAAAAATTTAAAAATTTCTCAAGCAGCTTCTAAATTTGTGTCAAAATTTCAGAAAATATTTCATATCTTCAATTCTTTTTGAAATTTGTTCGAAATATTAATATATATTCGAAAATGATTCCAATTCATCATAAAAGTAGAACAAAAATCTTGCAATATAAAAAATTGTCCTCGAATCGTCCGGATTATTTTTTTACAATTTCGGAAATCTTGCAGAATGTTTTAAAAATTTTAATAAATACTTTTTGAAAATGATTTGTCAACAACAAAAAAATCATTTGAAATTTTCCTAGAAATCTGTTTTAGTTAGCCTTCCAAAATTGTACAATTTTGAACCAAAATGTTTGATTTTTTTTCAGGAACTCAATTCAATTATTCTATTCCTTTTTTAATTTTTGTTGGAATATTTTCAAGACTTCACAGTTTTTAATGTTCTTTCAAAAATTAATTTTTTTTTTTTGATATTCTATGAAATCGTTTCAAGAGTTTGATTATTTTCGAATGTTTTTAAAAGTTCTGAGACTTCTAAATATCTTTCGAGAAAATTCGATATTTCAAAAAAATGTTTGAAACCTGGAAAATTAAAGAAAATTTTCTTCAAATCTCTCAGATCCTTTTTTGACATTATTTACAGTTTTGAAAAATTAAAATTAACCTTGCAAAATGAAAACTAAATCATTTCAAATTTTCTCAGAAGTCTCATTTTCCGTAAAGAAAATATTTTTTACATTTACTTTTAGTTACATACTGAATTATCAAGCTCACGACTTTAGTAGCGCTTCCGAATTTTGCACAAATCAGTTCATGAAGTTTTCACTGTTTTTTTTTTATGTTAACTCTTCAACAATAATAATTTCTTATTCGAAATGAAAATAAAACTTCTCAGAAAAATGTGAATCAATTATAAAATGTATGTAGGACTTCTACAAGTTTCGAAGAAATGTAACACTTTCGGAAATATTTTCAAGTTTTTATATATTTTTATTCACGTCAAAATTTTCAAAATTCCTATACATCTTTCAAACAGACTCCACTTTTTTCAAGAATTCAGAAATATATTTCAAAATTGAAAAAATGACACTCAGATCTCGTAGCATTTTTTGGTTATTTCTAGAAATCTTGTAAAATGTTTTGAACGATTTTTAAGTTTTTTTTTATAATTAATTTTTTTTAATTCAAAATTTAACGATTTTTTGATAACTTCATAATCTTGAGAAATTGAAAAATTGTGCTTTGAAATTGGTTAGATTCTATTTTGAAATTTTATCAAGTTATTTCGAATTTTCTAAAATATTTCTCAACTTTTTCTGACCATTTATTTTTGAAAATAATAAATCATTTAAAATTTGTTCGTGAATCTTAAGAAAAAAATTGTATTTTTTTGTAACTTCTTCAAAACATCTGAACAATCTGAACCTTAAAAATGATTCGAATTTTTTCTGAGATGTTTAAAAAACTCTGCATAAACATTTCAATATTGTAGACATCTTTTGAAAGGATTAAAATTTTCCCCAAAATTTATAAAAACTTTTGCAAAATTAAAACGATTCCCCTCAAATTTTTCAGATTAATTTTTTAGAATTCCGGAAAACTTTTGAAATGCTTTAACGCCTTTTTAAATATTCTCTCCAAATTAATTTTTCAAAATGATAAATTATTGCAAATTTCCATAATTCTTAACCAAGCCTAATGTGGACACATTTTTTTTTAATTAATTCTTAATACAAAAACTAATTTTCTACGAAATCTTACATTTTATACCAAATAGTTAAATTTTCTACCAAAGTATTGAATTCTCCGCCCCCCCCCCCCAGAATAGGAATTTAAAAAAATGTTTTACAAACGAGTTAATGTTCAACGAATCAGTTAAATGCTGAAAAAATGTAATGAAAAAATATAATTTTCAACTCAAATTATGAATCTTCAACCAAAAAGCTAACTTATGAGAAAGTAGTTCAATCTAAACCAAGTGAAAGACTTTTCAACCCTAAAAGTTGAATTTTTACCACAAAATGTAATAGTTGCTGTATTAAGAAAAAAATAAAAAACATTTGGATCTAACCAACGTAGATGGGCTTTCAACAAAATACTTGAATAAATTTGCATGAAGATTCATGTAAATTCATCACGATAAACGATCACGATCGGACTGGAAGAAGTTGTTGTGCGTTACCCGTTCGGGCATTATTACACAATCTGAGAGAAATTCGACATGACTGGAATTTAAAGTGACGTTTGTTATATGTGGGAAAAAAGCCCGCAGGGGGGGGGGAACCACAAACTCTGATGATTTATTTTATGAAAGAAAAGTAAAGAAGAAGAGAGGGAAGGGGGTAGAGGGGTCGACAAATGAAAGTCGCTGGTTGATTTATTTCATGAGAAAGTCTTTTGGCATCTCCCCAGATTGTACAGGCGTAGGTTATGATTGGTCGAATAAACTTTTTGTAAATCAGGATACCATATTCAGGTTTTAGACTCGAGTGTTTATTAATAATAGGATTCAAACGCGAGATAACCCCGAGAGCTCTCCCTTTGGTTTCATGAATATGCTGCTTCTAATCAAGACGTTGAAGCTTACCCCCTAGGTATTTTACGGAATTTTTCCATTCCATTGGTTCATTAAACATTTTTGGTGGATCTATTCTAGCAGGCTTTCTGACTGAGAAAAGAATTGATTCTCACTCTGCTACGTTAATTTTTATTCCCCAAACCTCAGCCCATGCCTCAATGATTTCAAAAGCTTTGTTAGGTAATCTTAAGATTTCCGGAACTGACCAAGAAGAAGTCAATAGTGCGGTGTCGTCTGCATATAATCTAATTGTAACTTCGGGGACCTTAGGTAAGAGACGACCTTTTTTGTCGGGAGCGTCTATTTAACAGCTCGCCCCTTTAGTAGCCAGGTAAGTCCCCACTCCGGTTTTACCCGTGCTACCTGTATGCTTCGCTGCTAATGACAATTCGAAGAGGGTTTACTGCATACTACTCACTATGTCGGTAATCTCTATCGCTTCCTTATCGATTCGCGATATGTTACGTTCCTCAAAGATGGAATTCCTCATATGCCCCCTTTTTCAAAATGAAACTCAGACTGGGTAGCTTTTCAAGTTGCTAGTGTCAAGAAACATGATAATTGAGCGTTACACCTGTCCCGCTAGCTATTTAAAAAGCAAGCTACGTAAAGTTTTAATTTAAAAAATAATATAAGAGGAGTGGAAGGTAATTATCGCACTTCTCGTCTATATCTGGACGGAAATCAGTTTGTTGTGCATTTCGACCTTGATGAAAGAGTTTCAGGAAGAGCGATTTCTAATTACAGCCAATTCATAGAAGTGAATGGAATAATTGTCGTGGTTCTTGTATGTAAGAATCCGTTTTTAAGAGTTTTTTGTTTTGAGCAGGGAAAGAAAAAAAAATTTAGATTCTCGCGTGCTTTAGAATCTATTTTATAATTTTTTGTTTTGTTTTCATGATTAGTTATAACATTTAAGCGCTGTTATTTTGCGTGCTATAGTTTAACCGTAGTCGAGGTTGGCACGTCTTTGATTGCAGGCGATTATTGTCCCGAGGACGTATTGCACCTTGCAAGCAATATCCTTGGCCAACTCTTCTCTGTAAGCTATTCGAATTGGATGAGTTCGGTAGAAATATGACATGTCATATTGCGTTGATAGCTGTTGTCTGCATGACCATTTTTGATCCAATTTTGAAACGGATACGTTGCGGCGAGGATATAATTGTTCGTGAATTAATTTTATTCTATGCTGATGTAGCTTTTGCTGACCTGGTCGATGAACACAGATATTGCGGCGAAGGGAAATTGAGTTAAAGAACTTAGTCTCATAATCGGTAGTTGCTTTTGTGTATTTGTCAGCACATTAAGTGATATCGTCTCCGGGGTAGATTATTTGCTCATGGGGCAAATCAGATGTTTCAATATCGCCGGTGAATTCAACAAAATTTTATTCTTCATGAAGAGAATACGTACTTGCATTTAGTTTACAAATATCACTTTTTTCGTGATCTTTTTCAGATTCAATGTGTGGTTTGATGGTAACGTCTTTTTCCTGGTCACGTAAACTTGAAGTGTCAATCAAGTCTTCTGTTTTTATTTTGCCTACGGTATAATTTATCACTAGACATTTTGTTTTGTTTTTAAGTTCTGAAGTTGTAATTTATTCAGTAATTTTTTTAAGTACGTTATTAAATTTAATGTTTTTATTCGTAGCTGTCCCTGCGTCAGTTTCCACCGGTACGCTCATAGATAACACGGCACTGATTCGTTCTGAATCTAAACGCTTATGTCAGCTAGAAACTGCATCAGGTCCTCCATGTGACAGAGCAGTTTTCCAGTGATCTACATGGAGTTCGGTCAATAGCTTAGTGTGAGTCATATAAATATCTGGGTATTCTTGAATCTAAAATAATTCGGCGTACGGTAGTTGAAAAAAATCTAATGACAGCCTTCACTACAAAATTCAGATCAGTTCGCAAGAGTTATCTTAACTTGACTAAAATGATCAGAGATATCAACACCTATGCTATTCCTATCCTCACCTTCTACTTTAAGCTTATAAAATTGCCAAATATTGACCTGGAAAGGATAAACAGAACCATTTGCATTCAAATCAACAATGATCGAACGCAACGCAGTGCTTCGAGGATTAAAAGGATAGTCCTACCATGAAATACAGGGGGCAGATACGTATTAGATGTTATACCACTATGCAAATAAAAAGTTATATAATTGCGAGACTACATTAATTGCAAGCTGGATATTGCGCTTCACAACATTTTCTTTGAAGGTGATCTCGATTGCACACCCTAAACCTAGGACTTTTAAAATAATCTTGTTTCCAGAAAGTCCACTTTTTAGAAACTACAGAATTTGTAAATGTGATTCAGGACAGCACCATAAATTATTATCGTCAGCACGTGTTACATCAAGATGTGGTTGACAGGTACCGATTGTGTGGGGATAACAATGAATCCATCAGGCACGTTAGTCTTTGTTCTTGAGAACAAAGACCACCTCTTATACTAGGATGTTACTATTCAGACGAATCAGAAGAGTCTATATCATAGATTTGCTTGTCCGCATAACTGCAGCTGGTAGGCAAACTGTAAAACCAAGATCCAGAAATATAACGAGCTAAATCATGAAGTAAAGACAATTTGGAAAAACGTGAAGCATGTATCTATTCATCCCACTTTCAATTCGGCTACAGGTCATGAGGATGCGAAATGCTCTAAACATTTCAAATATTTAAGATTCATTTGGGTACTGGCAGCAACACAAAAAGCAGTTTCATTAAACACGCATTGCATTGTGTCACACTTCCTAGGACTTCAGGAAGTAGGTGAATAAAACCTCATGTAGTAAGGTAAAGAACGAAAACCAAACAACGCCATACACCTAATGTTGTGTCAACTATAATATCATTCGAAAAGATTTAAAACATCGTATCATATTTATTAACATCTTTAGCTCATCAGGCACTTGTATTAGTCCGCGGCTCGTGATAAAAAACCAGGATCGAACAACCGAGAAGAAGTAGAATAAAACATAACAGTAATATTAGCACGTTGCTTATAGTATGGGAAAGGAGGAGAGACAATATGAACTTTTTTGAGGTAAAGCGGATTTCGTATTTATTCTACATTTGTACATCATATATTTCAATTTTCAAATGACCTGCTGGATAAGGACGTACATGTGCCTACACATCAGGACGATAACGCCGTGCAAATTTAGGTAGCAATACAAATCCGCCCTTTGTATACACTGCATACTCATAATGATTTCGGATCAATATATCACCCGGAGAAAGAGAGATTTCCAGAGCCTCACCCTCCACCGTTACTGAAATAGTGTAAATTTGTATTTAATTAGTAATTGAGTGATTGATTCATGAGATAGTAATAATTTAGCATTAGTTGCTGAATTACCGAGATGACCGTCAGGAAATGTTTTCCATAGCACTTTATTCTGGAATTGTCCAACAACCTGTTTCTTACGTTCGATCTTATCACCATCTTCTAATTCGATTCGAGTTGCTAAATGTTTTGAATATAAAAAAATGCATTAACTTAGAACAACTAAACTATACTAAATTGCCAGTTTACTAAAAATTGTCGAAAAAATTGAATTTTAAATTTTATTTCTGAATTCCAATAATTCTTTATTAGTTGAAACTATTAAACATACTAAGAATTCGCTAAATGACGGTAAATATTAACATGTGCCATTTATGCACTTTATTACGAGTAAACACAATTTTATAAATTACCTTTTATTATAAGTAAGAAAAAATAGGACATTTTGAAAACATCTAATATTAGTTTGAGATTGAGTTTTAGTTTTTAAATTACCACCATATTTAGACGGGCCGAGCTGATGATCTGGTGCTGTAAAAATATATAAAGGGATTTTTTGTTAATGAATTATTGTAACAAATTACAAAGTTAATATCAAAATGGTATTACTACAAATTTAATCTGTAAACGCATTCCTGAAAGGATTGAAAAATGGAAGGAATTTTTTATATTTTGTCATCATGAAAATGAGAAATTCAATTCAGCATATTCAATTCGCAAGTTTTATATGAATAGTATTGCCGTGCAAAACAAGAAAACCGTCAAAAACATTTTTTTCGAAATTCGAGATATTGATATATTTTAGATTGTATAACTCCCTCTTTCATATATTCCATGATTTATTATAAAATCATGGCAACTGAAATTTTGATAAACAATTTCGAACTTTCTATTATTACGGAATTTTTCCTAAAACTCACCCCTTTTTCCAACTGGTTTAGGGATAAATTAATGAAAAATTCCGTATTACTAGGCCTTCCGCTATATTTGACCGTTCGGTTTATCGAAACATTAGGAATGCTCGTAGATGCTAATATTCATAATATTAGCATCATTATGAATTTTCGAATGAATTCAAATTACTTGAATTTTAAGAGAAGTAAATAATTCGCTTCAAAATCATAATTGTTTAAAATAAATGTGACTATGCCGCAGAAACGTAACTTGCTAGATTTTGAAAATTAGAAAATTTTTGGAAACAACTGAGTTTCTTTGTTAAGAATTCTTGGGTACCTATACATTATCAATCAACTAAAATCGCCTGATATTAATTATTAATTAATTATAAGTACAGTAATAAAAGGTAAAATAAATAAATAAATAAAAACAAATTGAAACAACACACAGATTTCAACTGTTCACATGTAAATACCCAATTTCTGAATATAAAAGATATTTGGATAAATGATGTTCTAAAATATGATTGGTTTGGTATTATTTTATGTTCTACTTACGAGCAGATTCAAGAAACGTCACAAAAGTGAAGATCAGCGTTGAGAGAAAAATTTTCATTTTTCTATCTACACGGATAAATTCCAGAATTTTTCGGGCTATGACGGAATGAATCTGGAATAGTTTTCCTTGCATATATATACAAGTCATTATCTCATTATTGACAAAGTGATTGACTGTGTGCAGGCCGTGATAAAAAAATATTTTCATAGTATGGTAAGAGATTGTTGTATAATCATTTTCTCTTCTAAGTCGTAGTATATTATGTCAAAAAGAAGTGATGTCATAACAAACTATTTAAATATATGCTCTCTGTTTGATAAAAGGTGCCAACAAACCACATTTTTATTGATCCAACCTTATCTGTGGCGAGGCTTCAATTTCTGTTTAAACAATTGTGAAGTGAGATTATTTTTTGTCCATTAAATCATCTTCAAAACATTTAAATACTGTTTCTAACTTTACAAATTGTCTATAGAATTTAAAGTCCTGACGAATATTTTGCTACTTCATAAAAATTCAATAATACATCAGGATGATTTCAGAAACAGTCCTGGCATACTACTCTAGCTTCCTGCACGTCCATGCATTTTTTCATGCAAGCTCTCGTGTTTCTATGGCTTCTTATGTCTCTCCGAATTAATGTCTCATTCACAGATTCTAACCATTTTTTCGGCGGTCTACCTCTGGGCATTCTGCCATTCACTTTACCTTTATACACCTGTTTGGTCAACCGTTTATCTTTCATTCTTACAAGATGTCCGAACCACCTTAACTGATTTCTTTCCCATTTGTTGAAATCCATTGCAATTTTTAATATTCTCAAAAATCTTTAAAATAATCCGATGTCCTATAACTCTTTATCTTCTCTCCTTGAATTGTTGAGATTCGTAGAAATCCCTTGAAATAAAATTTAGTTTATTCTGTAAAGTATAAATCATTTGAAATCCCTTGAATATATATTTTGAATTAAACTTATTTCTTGAAGTTCCTTGGTATTAATTTATTTTCCAAATTTCTCTAGAAATCCCTTGATATCTTTAAAAATCCTACAAAATATCTAGCAATCCCTTGAAATCTTTGGAAAACGTAAAAATCCTCTTAAATCCCTTAAAATGTTTTCAAACAATTTTGAAATCCGTGTAACTATTTTCAATCTCTTGAAAACCGATGAAATCTTTCACAGTCAGTTTAAATATTTAGAAATATCATTAAATCATTATAAAAGCCTTAAAATCCGTGACAGATCCGCAAAATTTGTTTCAATCCTATGGACTGCCTTAAAACCTCCTGATATGTTTGGATTCTTTAAAATTCCGCAAAATTCATGGAAATTCTCTAGAATTGAAATCAAATTCAATCATTTGAAATTCCTTGCAATACCTTGAAATCCCTTGAAATTACTCGTGATCCCTTTAAATTTAATTTAATTTTATTGATGTTCCCAAGTTCACTAGAAATATTTTGAAATCTTGAGAAAACCCACAAAATTCTTCAAAATCTTTCTAAATTATTTAAATATCTTGAAACCCTTTCAAATTCCGTAAATGCCTGGAAAAGTTTGAAAATCTTTAAAATCCTCTAAAATCCCTCGACATTTTTCGAAATTCACATCCACTGGATAGCTGTTTCTTATGAAAATTGAATTCCCAAGTTAATCATACTACATAAACCATACATATTCTGAACTATAATCGCATGGCTAATAATCTCCAAGTATTTCTTACAGTGTATGAACCATTTTATGCACCGAAATCATAGCACCAAAAAATTCATAAATCAAAATTAGATTTTCAAACTACAACTTCTTATTGATAGATTGAATGAATAGGTACCTTTTTCCATCATTATATACTATTGCTTTAAAACGGAACCCGAACTAAATAAAAATTCCCTTAATGACAATAGAAAACATGATCAAAAATTTGTAAGCATGTTTGACGTTCAAGACTTCAAGGGGATGTTACCGTATTACACCTTAATATCTAGATCGCTGCCCTATAGTTAAAGATCCAGATATTGTATCTGATATCCATTTTTCTGCATGTGAATTTCAATATTTACTCGGTTCTTTCCCAGACCCTTGGTTTTTAAATATTTCTAACGTGGAGATGCACAAAAATACCAGATAACAAATTTGAAGAATTTAGATAAAAATGTTTGGTTTTCTATAATGATTTCTTGAATGATGGGATGTCACAAGCTCAATTAGAAAAACAGAGGGGATGACGATCAAAAAATATTCGTTAGAAATTATTAAAAGATGTGACATTGCCGAAAGTAATACAAATCTCTCTTTAGCCTATGGCCTAGTGAAAGCCCATAAAACAGACTAACCTTTACGATCAGTAATTTCGACAATAGGTTCACCTACTATAAAATTAGAAGAGTTACTCAGTAAAATCATTAAAAAATCCAATAAAATTTCAAAAACCTAAATTAAAAAGTAGTGCATTCTTAAAGTTAATTAAGAATGTTAAAATACTATCGAATCACATTTTAGTTTTCTTCGATGTATAACAACCATGTTTTCAAACATTCCTAATGAGGGAGTTGAAATTGCAAAAAAAACACGAAAGGCATTGATTAAAGTTCATACTAAGATAAAAAAAAACGATTTCTTAAAGCCATACAATATGCTTTTCATTCGTTACATTTAAAATTTATTAATAATTCTTACAAACCAAAATTTTGAACTTCCATAGGCTCAGTTTTGTCTCCTGTTTTAGCTGAAATAGTTATGCAAGATTTGGAAAATGAAGTTTTTGAAAAAATAGTATTTATTTTATATTTTTATGCAGAGTATGTTGTTGATAATTTTGATTTGTAAATTTTCCTATGCTCTGATTTGGGTGCATAAAATGGTTAATGAAAAAGCAGATTTCATTTTAATCCTAAATTAATTTTTAAAGAGACAGACACTAAACTCAAAATTCGTTCCAATCTGCAGGGTTGCCTATGAATATTATTGAGAAATCTTATAATTGAGTCATAAATATTTGATCTTAATTTATCGACAGATATCTATTCTTGTTTAAATATTGCTCAGAGGATGTTTTGAAATCAGCAACTTTAGAAATGCGTGATTTTTTGGATTATTTCTTTTTTTATTCCAAAAGTGTAACAATCTGAATAGATTCTTTCAGAATAAACAACAAGTAAAAAAAATATATAAGAGATTAAATGAATTTATCTCAAAAATCAGTTTACTTTACGTAAATTGTTTTGGATTTACGACAGATGCAAAGTAAATTTTCAGTTCGAACAATTACAGCTTGAAACTTTTCTTCGCTTCGTCCTATCAGAGTGCAAGGCGCTATTTCCTAGTCAGTGTACTCCTACTTTTCGAGTTTGCCCAGAATTGTTTCGCTCTCTAGGTTCGTAGTTTCCATTATATTCTCGACAAATCTAATTAACAAAGTCGTTTACTTATCTAAATGGATTCCAGAGGCCATCGTTTTAACATACGCCTGCCTTGAGGTGTACCTGTACCTGTGTGTATTTAGTTATAGGGGTGCTTCCGCAAAAGCTCTTGTTCATGACGACAAGCATTAATAATTTCAATGAAACCACAGCTTTAATTAGTAGGTCCATTGCAAAGCAAACCAAAAAGGTAAACATTACGTATTTCTTCAAACTTCACACTTATTGAAAATTCTATAGTACTTTACTCCTAAAGTCGTGGCCAAAAGTCGAAGCCCCTCACTTCTTTTTATTGCAATTCGCTAAAAAACAATCTCCAAATTATTTATTAAAAAGCTTCTGAAAGCTTGATGTCTCCTGAATTCAACGGTATACTCCAAATTTACAGTTTTGTGATGCGAGTACAGTTCAATAATTAAATTTATAATAAAAACATCATTGGGGACAAGTGGTAGAAAAAAGTACCTTTTCGGTGACAATGGTAATTCCAGAAGCAAACCGATTCCCCTGAATAGATGTGACAGAATTACTATTGTCACCGAAAGGTTACTTTTTTCTACCACTTGTCTCGCAGTGTCACCTACGTACCAACACTGATTGAAGTCAGAAATATTCAAATTGATATATCCTGTGTAACAATGATTTTATCATAAATTTAATGATTACACTGCACTCGTATCACAAGACGCACATTTGGAGACATTAAATGGCTTCGTATCTTCATTCGTCCTCAGGATAAATTGTTTGTAAATAACACCCCGTAAAAAGCAAATTATTAAACATATAAGAATTTCGAAAACTGTATTCCATTAAAGAATGTTGATAGAATATCTGTAAATTTTTTCAGATTTTTCTTAACATCGACTGCTTTCTGGGAACAGGTGAAAGTCGACGCTTGGAAAAGGAGGCCGAAAACCCCTGTTTCTGGGATGTTTTGCCCTCTTACAATTAAAAAAAAAATTGTTAGGATAAAAGTGGTAATATTAGTGTATTGTAAACATTTAAAGCTTCCAGATACTTTTTATTAAACAATTCAGACAATTTTTTGGGCGAGTTGCAATCAGAAGAAGTGAAAGGCCTCACTTTTGGCCCTGACTTTATTTCAAATATGCAGTCTTCAGACTCACTTCAGAGATAAAAAAACAGGGTAAGAAGTATCACAAATTTCAAAAAGTAGTAACAAAATAGTGCCATACATTTTTTTTTGAATGAAACTATATGCAGTCTGAATTTAAAAGTATATAGTCCGAAATCAAAAAGTGTGCAATGGAAAATTAACTTCATTCCTTAAGGCCATGTGACGAGTGGATCACGTGACCGGCTTCCTACCTTACCGACACTTTTTTTTATTTGTAAACTTATTTTCACGCGAATAGCCACATCGAGTTGAAAATTTTGTATAATAGATGAAAAGCACTAACAAACGCGGCTCTGGTCCTAGATTTTTATAATTATAAAAAAAGCAAAAAAAATATTATTAACAAAAATAACTTTTTTTATAATTATAAAAATGTAGGACAAGCGGCGCGTTTCTTAGCGCTTCTTATTTTTTATCCCAAATTTTCAACTCGATGTGGCTATTCGTGTGAAAATAGGTTTACAAATAAAAAAAGTGTCGGTAAGGTAGGAAGCCGGTCACGTGACCCACTCGTCACATGGCCTGAAGCAAAGTTTCCAGTTTTCTAACCTCATATTTTAAAAGTAACAAAAGTGAAACACAATTTTTATTATTCAAAATGTTATTATTTAGTGAATAAATTTAAAAATTCCTATTTATTCATCGGAAGCTCACAGTGTTTCCCCTTTTTTTCATTTTTCAACTTAAAAGCGAACTGCATTATTAGAAACAAATAAGAAAATCGAACAATTATCGGTCCAATTTTTGGGTAGGAATTCATCTTTCTTGGTTAAACATAAACATTGAATTATTTTGTTAAAAATTTATATTTCTTCGTTCGAAATTCAACTGTTTTGTTGACAATTCAGCGATTAAATTTAAATCTTTCTTCTTTCTTGAGTGAATATTCTTTTTAATGTAACTACTTTGTTGATCATTTATCTTGTTGGTTTAGAAATTCATCTCTTTCTGTAGAAGTTCGACTTTTTTTCTTGTTAATAATGCAATTGTCTGATTAGAAAATTATCGGTTTCGGTTGAAAATTCTACTTTTTCGTGAAAAAAATCGTACTTTCGGCTCGAAAATTCAACAATTCAGGAGAAGATCCAACTATTTGGTTAAAAGTGTATGTATTTTGTTAAAAATTCGTATTTTATGATAGAAAATACTTTTTTGTAATGAAAAACAAAATTGTTTAATTAAAAATTGATCGGTTTTAGTCATAGATTCAAGTATTTGGTTAAAAAAACTGCTTTTTGTTGTTTAACCCAACTGTTTCTCATTTCACATTAAAGTCTTTTTTCGTTGAAATGTCAACTGATTGGTTGAAAATAACTTTTTCGTGAAAAATTAATATTCTCTGGTAAAAAATTCAACTGTTTCGTAGAAAAGTCGTCTTTTTTGCTTGAAAATTCAACTGTTTTGTTGAAAATCGTCTTTTTGGGTTAAAAATTTAACTATTTGGTACAAAATTAAACTGTTTTGTAGAGAATTCGTTTTTTCATTGGAAATTAATTCTCTTGAAGAAAGTTTAACTGCTCCAATTTTGGATGAAAAATGTTCTTTTTAATTTAAAAATTCAACCATTTTTTTAAAAACTTTAGGAAACGAAAAAAATAGTAACTCAAAATATTATCAAATAAAATTTGGACTAACATCACGTCCATGGTTTATACTATTTAGACGAAAATCAACGTCATTTTTTTCAATTCGTCTTTTTTGGTAGAAAATTAATCTCCTTGGTTGAAAATTCAACTATTTGGTTGAAAATTCAATTGTTTTGAAAAAACCTCATCTTTTTGGTTGAAAATTGGACTGTTTAGTTGCAAATTAATCTTTTTTGGCGAAGATACAATTATCCAACTTTTTCTTCGGTATTCGGTCTTTTTGGTTCAGTTCAACTATTTTGGATTTAAAATGAAAATCTTTTCTGGGTTAAAATATCGATCATTATATTTTTTTTATAACTCATATTTTTTTATTGAACAGTAAACCAATTAGTTGAAAGTTGAACTGCTTTGGTAATTCATAAGAAACAGTAAGATTCCCCCTCCCCCTAAATCTTCTAACGTTATTTTTTATTTTTGGTTGACCACGGCCACTAATCAACGACTGGGACAATTTTCTGGTATGTTGTGATTCGTTCAGATAGTGGACATATTAATAATGCAACTAGTGAAGATGTTCAAAAATATGATTCAAGGAAAAGTAGAAAAATAGTGACATCATCAGATAATTGTGAAAAAATAGTACCTTTAGTGTCATTTATTTCTGAATAGTAGCAAAAATAAACATTGGATATCTATATACACTTCAAATTGCTTGTCTTCTCACTTTCAAGTTTTCTCGTTTTGTCAGTAGAGTTTATCTCTGCAATTCTAATGCAATTTTAGTACTTGTAAGTGCTTCGGGATTTGTATATAAAGGCAAATTAAGCTTTTAAGAGAAGCTATTCAAACCCTTTGCTAGATTTCCTAAGCGCGAAGCTGCAAAGCTAATTAGTGAAAATTGAAAGTATAACTGTTTTGAGATACTTACTTTAATTTCAAGTACCTAAATGAGCCTTCATTATATTCAGCACCACTCTCCTATATAAATAAAACTGGGAATATTACTGACACTTTTTTCATGACTGAACTTTTATTTATTTTGAAAACCATATTCCCAAAAATAGAGTGCATTATTGCGTTATTTCGATGCAGACGAAACATAATTTACTCCTATAAGTAGTCATGGATTATTACCCACTGGGGAAATAACTGCAGAACTCATTAGAAAACTGTTTCTGTTATTCAAATTACTCGGGAACTAAATATAAACTAATAAGCATATTTATTATGGAAATTGAGCACGTCTGCGAGAGAGTATTTATTTTCATTCTAGGTTAATTCTTCAAACATAAGCGGCTGAGCGTCTCAATAGGAATGTTGAATGATATATTTACAACATCATATTTTAGCACATTGAAACACGATTGATATTTTAGAGTGGCGCTTATCGATAATTAGCGTTTTTCAGTATTTTCGCTTGAAAATCCATCCAATAGCTGCAACAACTACAGAAGCCGATAAGTATCGATAATGAAACTGGCTATGGAAATAGTGTCAATGGCAATCGCGAGCTGCGAACCGCGATCGTTAACGTGACAGTGGAGAGAACATGTATCGATCAGAATTTATGTAGAAAGATATGTTGAATACTTCCAGCGAAATCAAATTAGAATTTCGATAATGGAGTCCAGTGATACTGCAAATGACCCAGTTTTTTATTATCAATATTTTTATGATGTAAACTGTAAAAACTAGAGATATCTCCTTTTATGATATCATTTCTTGCGTGTTCTGTTTTTAAATAGGATCACTTCATTCTATTATTTTCGATGCAAAACAAATTACTCTGGGTTCCCACCAGTGGTCTTATTGCAGTACCACTCGAAATTTTTTGTTCTAAGCCGTATTTCAACCCACACAGCCTACACTTCCGAAATTTTCCGCTCAGCTTGTCCTGGTTTTTTTTGAAATTAAAGTATCGGGAACCATTTTTGCAAACTGTAGGTTAAAGTCTCAAAAAAATGAATGTTCTAAAATTAATTACATGAATTTAACACTTACGATAAATATTTTCACAAAACTGAAACAGCGAGCCGAAAAAATCGTCCAGGTATAAAAAACCCAGTGTAGGCTGACATGGTTAATACCTTGAATTATCCTTCATAATGTCCTCATTCTAGCCTCAAAATTTTACCGAGACTCCTCTTCTTGCCAGGTTTAAGACTCTTCGTGCCAGGTCCAGGTCTCCTCCTGTCAGGTACATGGCTCCAGCTGTCACGATTGATTTTTGTGACGGACTTCCAAATAGAGGAAACTCCAGTAGGCCGCTATACCCCAATCATACTCAATTATAAGGTGGAGCGTATAAACCACATTGTATAAAATAAGAATTGCTTTTGATAAATTGACAACCTAACGAATAGAATTATATTATGATGAGAAAAAAATGTTTGAAAAATATTTCTCTTACAGACACTGATTTTTTTCAGAAGGATAGTGTTGTTTTTCTTATTGAAAATAAAACGCATAAATGACACATTTTTTTCAACCATTAAATTAGGAAAATTTCTTTAAATTGCTCAAATTTTTTAACTGAAAACATTTCAACTAAAATATTTAAACTTTAGTTTTTTAACCTATCCAAATTTGTGTACCAGAATGTTTCACTCCAAATTATCTTTATTTTGCGAGAAACCTTATCCCTGACATTTTCAAGCCCTCTAAGAGTCCCCTCCCCTGGGTGAATGTTTTGATACTAATTTTGAGTTTAAACTATGTTTCTAATCGATTTTCGTTGGACATTGAAGTGCTCCAGAATGTTCCAGTGTTGGAGGGCTTACCAATTTCGGGGATCAGTTTCCTCGTAAAACAAAACTAATTTGAGATGGAATATTTCGGAACACAAACTCTAATAGTAGAAAAGAACTAAAATGGAACTATTTCAGCTGAAAAATTTTGAGCTTAAGAATTTAAGCAATTTAAAGAAATTTTCTTAATTTAAGGGTTGAAAATCGAAGGCTTTTAAAATAATTACAGAGATGAGAACTGCGTTGTTTTCCATTGCTAAATGCCACTGTTTACATTTGAGAAAATTTCATTTTGCGGATCTGGGTAGTTAAAATGAATTTGATTATGTTTATGAGTTGCAAATCAAATAGTTACTAAAATATATAAATTAGAACATGAGATGACAACTGGATTGGGACCAATTTTTAGAAATTCTGTTATTGATGCCTTAAAGTAATTTAGAATACAATTTACTGATAAATATTAGGAAGATTTAAAAATCATTTCTCCTTTCAGTTGAAAGAATTGATTAAAATATGAGAATGGCAACAGTATGAGGACCGTTTGAATTTTCAGCACTCAAAGACAGAAATTTTTTTCAAGAAATAATGGCCACATACTTCTATACTTTTGCGTATAGTGTACCCTGTAGTATAAAAATAATATTTTATTTTTGGTCCTTATTTAGTATTTCCTCCAAAAGCTGGAAAACGGGTAAGGTATGACAGATCTTCCTTCTTCTCTTTTCCAGCTCGAAAGCGGAAAAAAATTAAAGACAATTATAATTTAATAATTAAACAAAATTTATTTAACACAATATAATTTTCAATTAATTAACTGTTGAATATTACGAATATTTAACAATTAGTGAAATTCATTAAAATAATCATAATCTATTATAATAAAGTAGAAAGTGATTTTAATTCCATGGAAACACCAAGACGTTGAAAAAAGTCATTTATGGAAAATAATTTTTTTTATTATTGTTGTGTTTTTCGCCAAAGATGCAAATATTGTTTGATCTCCCCGAATGGCATTTTACTTTTGCATTAGAAAGAAGGTTTTGATAATGGTCCAAAAAACTTTTTTTGGTCATTCTATAAAATTTAAGTTTTGGTCCGTATGCAGTTGTCATTCTCATATTTCCATAAATTCTTAAATTCCAGTGAAAATATTTTTCAAAATTTTACATGTGTTTGAAAACCAGTCGCATAATACTTAATAATTGTTTGCTTTGGCATCTTTTCTGAATTTAGAATCAAATAGTTTAAAACCTTTCAGAAAATCTTATTTCTAGTCCAAAAGTCACATATCATTCGGCGAAGACCGAAAAAGTTTCATATTTCCCCCCAAACACCCAAAAAAATGGAAAAGGGGTAAGGTACAACAGGCCTTCCTTCTTCCCATTTCCAGCTCGAAAATGACCATTTTTAATTCAAAAAATTTATGAACAGTCATGATTTATTGATGAAACAAAATTTATTCAACATATTATAATTTTAGTATAGATTATAACAATTTTTCATTTTTAATATTCCAATATTTCAAATTAATCAACTGTTCCATAATAGAATTAACGAAGTTTTTACACGCACCAAAAAAACAGCTATTCGTACCAAAATTTCGGATCAATTCTATTATTATTGAACATAATGAAATCTTTGGTTGATTCACCTTTCTTTCTATATAATAAATTTCTACTCATATTGTTTAGTTCTGGAATTTAATTTTTTTTAAATGTAATATAACATTTTTTGGATTATTCTTGTATTTTTTCAGAAAAATACCATTTTTCTTGTAAAAAATTGATAAAAGTAAGTATAAAGTGATTACATTTCCGTGCAAAACCCAAAATACTGGAAAAATCAGTTATTTTGTTCCGGTATCTCGCAACTGATATTTTAGCTTTGGACTACAAAGAAGATTTTGCAAAAGATTTCAATCCATTTACTTTAAAATTCGGAGAAGTCATCAAAGTAAAGAAATACAGAAAACTCTTTTTGGTCTTCCTCTCAAATTTTAATTCTGGTCCATATCCAGTTGTCATTTTCATGTCTTCATATTTTAAAATACTTCAAATAGCAACAATTATAATTTTTAGATCATCTTCATGGCAAATTTCCAGTAGAATTTGGAATACACCCAATTTATTAGTTCGAGCTTAACATTTCAGAAAATTTGTTCCTCCTATGTAAATGAGATACTCTCTTAATCACGCATGCTTAACAATAATTTTATACAATCTACAAACGATCACATGTATGATAAAAATGGTGACAAAAAAAAACTTCGATTCTTCATTCGGTTGGTCATGGAACAAGCTGAGAGTGATATATTATATGAGTTTGTGGAATCGTATATTCGAAATACCACAGATCATGCTTTTTCTTTCAATAATAATAATGCATGAAAAGCAGTTGTTGAACTGATTTTTAACTGTAATGTTATACAATTATTTTATAGATATCAACAATGGTATCAGTGGATTATGCTTAAGCTCCTATGAAGTTTGATATGCATATCTCTGCAGTTTCAAATCGAATTAGGATAGAGAAAAAATCAGCTAAAATTTAAAAAAAGACAATGAGATTTCAGGATATCTCAAATGCTTCAAATACATACGAATGAAGAACCAAAGTCCTTTTTTGCCACAATTTTCATCATACCTATGATCGCTTGAAACTCCGTGTGTATAATTGCCTACAGCAATAGTAGGAAATTTTATTTTTATTGTGCATTGTCTATACTTCTCTAAAGAGCGTCCCTTTTATGCACGAAATTTCCTGAGATTCTCTTTTACGATTACGTTAATAATATTTCATAAGTATTTATCTTCGTCCCCATATTCTTTTCAGAAGACAAAGAAAGTCAGGCTGTAGTTTGTAATAGAATGAGGTAAATATCTGCTTACTTCAGAGACGACTGTTGCGACTTGTTCAAAGAAGTGGAAACAGCAGATGGGAGGGAATGTTATTATTACTACATGAGGTACATATAGATGCCATGATATACCCATGAAATGAGGAAGAAAAAAAGAATAAACGTTGCCGTTCCGTGCCGCTTTCTTCTCATCTCAAAATCTTTCTGCTTCGTTTCGTCTCGATACTTCCAAGAAGATGATAAAAGGAATACTCGTCGTCACCCAGCAAAACATTGCAGCAGTGAACTTTTTTGCAAGATGTCCTTACGGATTAAGCGCGTTTCTCTGGAACGGCGGGTTTACAGTTTACGTCGTGGAAGGAAGGAGCCTGAAATAGCTGGGATGGCGGATGACGAAGATTCCATGCAGACCGTTTGATGATACAATCGAAGAAACTTGATACCTTGAGGTCTTAACTGCAGGGTAGCTGCTTCCAAGAAATAGGAATCTCGCGGCACACCGAGACTCGAATCGACGCTAGATGTGAGACAGATTGTTTTCAAGAGAATCCTTATGTTTAGTAAGTGGTACTAAACTTATTAGCTCCGCAGAAATTGTACAAATAAAGCTTGCCCACACAATTATTCCTTTTATGGCTCTGTCGTTTTCAGTTTACGCTGCATAAACTTGTAAAGATACCAATTTCACGGGAAAAAATTGTACTTGATGGCTTATCAAAGTTCCGAAGTGGCGGATATGAGAAAAAATGAGTACCGTCAAACGGAATGATATTGGACATGAGGGGTAAATTCGGACATTCCTAAACTGATGGTTTAGGCTGCTTAAGGGAGTTTTAACCAGAATCTAGAAACCGTTACGGCTTTAACTAGTTCTAGATTCTGGTTAAAAGTCCCTTAAGTCACTTAAACTATCAATTTAGGAATGTCCGAATTTACCCCGCGTGTCCGAAATTACCCCGTTTGACGGTAATAATTGCGGACTTACTTTTTTACAAATACTATAGAACTTTTTCTGAGAGAATTCGTAATAATTGACAAAGAACTCTTAAATGGTCAATTGAAAACGAAGTGGAAGACTAGATATTTCACAGGCCACCACTACGATGAGAAACACGTCGTAGTTCGGTAATTTCAAGGTCGCGCTATGACCGAAATAAGAAAAAAATCCAATTTCTAGAGGAGCTTCTATATTTGACCAAAAATACCTTTTTCCTCCACTGTGCGACGGTGGGGAAAAAGGAATAAGAAAAATGAGGAAATTTGGTCTTTTAAACCCCTACTCTGGAAGCTTTTTTTTAGTATGATTTTCTTTGGGCACTGCACAAATTGAAGCTCTTGGCATTTAGGATTGGACGAAAAAAATTTCTATATTACATTCATCTTCTTTTATATCAGTAGTTTAAAATTAATGAAAATGAAGAAATTCAGAATTTTATGCCCCTATGGTGAAAGCTTTTTTTTAGTTCGAGTTTTCCGGGCAATGTCTCAAACTGAGGTTCTTGGCATGTATAATTACGATAAAAATGTAATTTGTTCTGCAATTTTGTTCTTTTTTATATTATTGTTCAAAAAATAAGAATATGGGAAAGTTTAAGCCTTCAGACCCCTATGCTAGAAATTTTTCTTTCACTCTGATTTTTTTTGGGGATGGTTCAAATTGAAGTTCTTGGCATGTAGAATTGCGATAATGAATGAAAATCTCTGAATAAATATGAAAATGAAAACTAGGAAACAATCACAAAAATTACTCTCAAATTCTGTAGCCTACGAAACCCTTTTTTGGGGGCTCTTAGCGATCTCTTTGGCTTGATTTTCAATATACAATCTTTAATAAATGGAATAAAAAAATGTTAATTTCAATTTATAAATCTATAATGATTTATTTTCGAGGCTGTTGCTGAATTAAAAAGAATTTAAAAGAATTTGATGTCTATAAAAATTCCAGATGAATTTTAACAAATTCAGGGAGAGTTCATAGAGATTAAAAACAATTGAAGTTACATTCAAAAGAATTCAAATAAATTGGGAGAAATTAAATTGAATTGAAAAGAATTTAAAAATGTGTCAAAATTCATTGAACTCGGTAAGTTTAAAATGAGTTTAGAAAAATTCGAGGTAATTTAAAAGAAATCAATTGAATGCCTAAGAATTCAAGGTATTTTAAGGAGTAGAATTAAATGAATTCAGAAGAATTCAAGAGAATTCAATTTTTTTTAATAATTCAGGATAAATTAATAAAAACTCAGGGCAAAGTCCACATGAATTCAAATTAATTGCAAAACATATTTGAAAATCTCTTCTAATTTTTGAAACCTTACAAAATCCCTCACTTCTTGTGAATAAATTCTTTAAAATCCAGTAAAATATTATAAAATCCCGTGAAATCACATGAAATGTGATATTTTCTGAAATTCTAGATTATTATTATTATTATATCATTACACCGTTTCCCTTTCGGGGTAGGCGTGAATTGCTCGGTTGGAAAGTAGTGATGTGTGGATGGGTATATAGGTGAAGGGT
>JAABKJ010004462.1:0-24337 GCA_011634705.1 Andricus grossulariae
CTAAGTTTCTAGAATGCTCATAAAACTTAGAACGGTTCGTTTCCGTGCTAAGTTTCTAGAATGCTCCCGAAACTGCTGAGTTTCTAGAATGCTCTCGAAACTTAGCAAGGTTCATGTCCGTGCCAAGTTTCTAGGATGCTATCGAAACTTAGCATAGTTCGTGTCCGTGCTAAGTTTTTAGAATGCTCTCAAAACTGCTAAGTTACTAGAATGCTCTCGAAACTGCCAAGTTTCTAGAATGCTCTTGAAACTGCTAAGTTTCTAAAATGTTCTCGAAACTTAGCACCGTTCGTGTCCTTGCTAAGTTTCTAGAATGCACTCGAAACTTAGGAAGGTTCGTATCCGTGCTAAGTTTCTAGAATGCTCTCAAAATTTAGCACGGTTCGTGTCCGTGCTAAAATTCTAGAATGCTCCCGAAACTGCTGAGTTTCTAGATTGCTCTCGAAACTTAACACGGTTCGTGTCCGTGCCAAGTTTCTAGAATGCTATCAAAACTCAGCACGGTTCGTGTCCGTGCTAAATTTCTAGAATTCTATCGAAACTGCTAAGTTTCTAGAGTGTTCGCGAAACTTAGCACGATTCCTGTCCGTGCTGAGTTTCCAGAATGCTCTCAAAATTTAGCACGGTTCTTGTCCGTGCTAAGTTTTTAGAATGCTCCCAGAACTGCTAAGTTTCTAGAATGCTCTTGAAACTCCTAAGTTTTTAGAATGTTCTTGAAACTTAGCACGGTTCGTGTCAATGCTAAGTTTCTAGAATGCTCTTGAAATTGCTAAGTTTCCAGAATGCTCTCGAAACTGCTATGTTTCTAGAATGTTCTCGAAACTTAGCACGGTTCCCATCCGTGCTAAGATTCAAGAATGCTCTCGAAACTTAGCACGGTTCATGTCCGTGCTAAGTTTCTAGAATGTTCACAAAACTTAGCACGGTTCGTGTCCGTGCTAAGTTTCTAGAATGCTCCCGAAACTGCTAAGTTTCTAAAATGCTCTCAAAACTGCTAAGTTTCTAGAATGTTCTGGAAACTTAGCACGGTTCGTGTCCGTGCCAAGTTTCTAGAATGCTATCGAAACTCAGCACGGTTCGTGTCCGTGCTAAATTTCTAGAATTCTATCAAAACTGCTAAGTTTCTAGAGTGTTCGCGAAACTTAGCACAGTTCCTGTCCGTGCTAAGTTTCCATGATGCTCTCAAAATTTAGCACGGTTCGTGTCCGTGCTAAGTTTCTAGAATGCTCCCGAAACTGCTCAATTTCTAGAATGCTCTCGAAACTGCTATGTGTCTAGAATGTTCTCGAAACTTAGCACGATTCCTGTCCGTGCTAAGTTTCTAGAATGCTCTCGAAACTTAGCACGGTTCGTGTCCGTGCTAAGTTTCTAGAATGCTCACAAAACTTAGAACGGTTCGTGTCCGTGCTAAATTTCTAGAATGCTCCCGAAACTGCTAGGTTTCTAGAATGCTCTCGAAACTGCTAAGTTTCTAGAATGATCTCGAAACTTAGCACGGTTCGTGTCCGTGCTAAGTTTCTAGAATGCTCTCGAAGTCGGTAACGGAAGCGTCCACATGAACATTTACCACATTTTTCGCAAAATGAATAGCCTTTCCTATCCTTTCTGACCTGCAAAGGTTAATACACAACTGGATTTGAGGGTACTAGGGATGAGAAGGTGATAAGAAATATTCACGCATGCCCAGCTTCAAGTAATCATAGCTTGGGTGGGATTTCACCCATACGCTGTTGTTCTTGGGTCAAATAATTATTTTTGCTAAATTGAATTAATTATCAACTCACCCTATGTGAAAAGTAGACAAATAGTTGTAAATTTCAGAAAAAATCGCAACTTTCTAGTATTATTCAAATTGACTATTATTATTAATAACAATAAATCGTTTAAACAAATAATGTTGTTAACTTCAATTAATTATTCAACTCACTCCAAATGAGAAGTGAACAAAAAAGTTAAAATTTCAGAAAAAACTGCATTTTTCTAGCATCATTTTAAGAGAATATTATTACCATTATTAATTAATATTATTAAGAATTATTATTTATAAATTGTTGAAATAATTATGTTTGTTAACATTAATTAACTATTTCCTCTCTCGAATTGAAAATTGAAGAAAAAGTGGAAAAATTTTGAAAAAACTGCGACTTTCTTTCTCCAATCTAAGAGAAAATTGATAAAAACTATAATATATTGTTCAAACAAATTATTTGAACATCTCATTATCAGTATAAAGTAGTATTTCATGTATCAGAAACAATTTGCATTTTCGAAAAAACGTAACAAAATCATAATTAGCGCCAAAAAACCATTTTTTCAGTTATGGGTTTATTTGGGACCCTATAAAACAGACTTATGGGGGTGATATTTGAAAAGTATTATTTTTTTCGTATTCTATGGCTAATCGTGAAGATAAATGTTGAGTTTCAAATCGATTCAGCTAATATTGAGGGTTCTGAATAAAATGTACAAAAACGTATTGTTTTTTAAAAATTAAGATTGAAAAAAATCCATTTTTTTCAATCGTTTTTTTTTATCGTTTATTTTTTAAGTTTGAATCTTTTTCTTACTTATTTTGCAAGAATTATTCATGATAAAATGGATTTATTTTCAATCTTAATTAAACATTTTTAAATAGAGACACTAAACTCATGATTCTTTCCAATCTGCAGGGTTTGCTTATGAATAATTTGAGATTTCTTTTAATTGAGAACTTAGCACGGTTCGTGTCCATGCTAAGTTTCTAGAATGCTCTCGAAGTCGGTAATCACGTAATTTGTGGACGCTCCCGCTAATAATAAATAAATTTAATCACCTAGGACTTATTGGGACTTATATTTTAATACTTAAGTAGTTTTCTCCCTAATCCGACTTCGAGAACATTCTAGAAACTTAGCACGGTTCGTGTCCGTGCTAAATTTCTAGAATTCTCTCGAAGTCAGTAATCACGTAATTTGTGGACTCTTCCATTTCTTATAAATTCATCTGGGACTTATTGGGTCTCATATTTTAATACTCTAGTAGTTTTCTCCTCAAGGCGATGTGACGAGTGGGTCACGTGACCGGCTTCCTACCTTATCGACACTTTTTTTTATTTGTAAACTTATTTTAACACGAATAGCCACATCGACTTGAAAATTTGGGATAATAAATCAGAAGCACTATTAATCGCGGTTCTGGTCCTCAATTTTTATAATTATGAAAAAAGGAAAAAAAATATATATTTACAAAAAAAACTTTTTTCATAATTATAAAAATTTAGGACCATAGCCGCGTTTCTCATTGCTTCTTATTTATTATTGCAAATTTTCTACTCGACGTGGCTATTCGTGTAAAAATAAGTTTACAAATAAAAAAAATGTCGGTAAGGTAGGTCACGTGGCCCACTCGTCGAATGGCCTTAATCAGATTTCAAGAATATTCTAGAAACTTAGCACTTTTTTTTTTAACACAACTTTTTTGTTCACTTTTCACTTGGAGTGAGTTGAATAATTAATTAAAGTTAACAAAATTATTTGTTTAAACAATTCATTGTTATTAATAATAATAGTCAATTTAAATAATGCTAGAAAGTTGCGATTTTTTCTTAAATTTACAACTATGTTTCTAATTTTCACATAGGGTGAGTTGATAATTAATTCAGTTTAGCGAAAATAATTATTTAAACAAATTATGATTGTTTATAACTATCTTATTCTTTATTAATGCAATATATTTGTGGTTTCTTCTGAAATGTTCAACTTTTTACCTACTTTTCACTTAGCAAAGTAATAAATAATGCAAATTAACAAACATAGTTGTTTAAACAATTTATAATTGTTTATAAATATCTTCTCTTAGATAAGTGCTAAAAAGGTGCGTATTTTTCTGAACTCCTAAACTTTTATTCCACTTTTCACTTAGTGAGGTAATAATTAATGCAATTTAACAAACATGCTTATTTAAACAACAAATTTTTTTTGTTAGTATAATATTTTATTAAGAACAAGATAGCTTAGTAAAATGAAATTAAAATCTACAACAAATAACTTTCTTTATGAGTGATTCTGAACTGAATTATTAATAATAATTAAAAATAAGTCTAAATTATTTAGACTATTAAATTTTCCAAACAGGAAAAGGAACAATCCAAAAATTTTAATATATTTCTAACATTGCTAATATTTAATGCATTCTTCTTTCAAAATGTTGTAAATAAAAACATTTCATTTAATAAATTGAGTTTAACATATTTTTTCTCTTTTTCTCCTTCTTTTTTCATTTGGTTTATTTTTGTCTCTAATGAGCCAAAAGGAAAGAGTTAGTCAGCATGAGAATTAAATTTTATTAATTATATCAATTAAATTCACAGCATTTCACTCTTTCTACTTCTCATGCTGACTAACTCTGTCCTTTTACCTCCCTTAATAACTAAGGCATCAGTTTTCATGCATTTTCCAAATGAAATAGACGTTGAAACAGAACAGCTCCATATTTCAGTCTGTCAGAATGCATACGCATTGGAATTTTCATAAGGTTAGTTGACAAAAATATGATTAATTTACCATTTGAATTTCAAATTTGGATACAATCTCACATTTACCAGTTCATTTTATTGCATTATAAATTTTACTTGCTGCTCATAACAAATAAGTTCACACAACTATTATAAGAACAATACATTTTTTCAATTTCTGTGAACTGTACCAAAGTTACCAAAGTTTTTTATTACTCAAGACTGCA
Source organism: Andricus grossulariae (assembly GCA_011634705.1). Classification (NCBI taxonomy): domain Eukaryota; kingdom Metazoa; phylum Arthropoda; class Insecta; order Hymenoptera; family Cynipidae; genus Andricus; species Andricus grossulariae. Next base: position 4,720 of record JAABKJ010004462.1, read on the forward strand.
CTATACCCTTATATTATATTACAAATTTTATTTTATTAATTTGTCCAATTATTGTAAGGGCAACACACATTATTCATTTTGTGCAAACATCACGAAATACATTTAAGACTCTACTAAACCAAATTTTAAATAATTTCCTTATTTGAACTACATTCCTACACTGCGTCCCTGACAAATATTTTTTTCTGTCTTTTCCAAAATAAAAATTAACCACTGATGAGGGCCACCATTGTGCGCCGAAACGTTTGTTTCAATTAAAAATTAATTGAATTATTCTGACCCTAAAGCCAAAATTAACATCCAGTATCATAAACGACTAATTAAGATTATTTTCAGGATTTGAAACTGGAATTTCTGGAAACCACGAAGCTGGAATGAGATAGAGAGAAATAGACTTGAAAATTATTACAGACACAAAAAAAGGGCATTGATAGATAGTTAGTATATATATAGAGTAACTAGAGTAACTCTCATCTCCCAATGATTCATCAAAAGAGTCTCTCAAAGCGTCTAGTATCCCGTCTGTATCATACAGCATTTCAGTCTTTCTATTTCTCATGCTGACTAACTCTGTACTTTTACCTCCCTTCATATTCACATTTCACCCTTTCCATTTCTCATGCTGACTAACTCTGTACTTTTACATCCCTTCATATTGATCAATGCCTTCTTTTTGTGTCTGTAATAATTTTCAAGTCTCTCTCTCTCTATATATATATGTATGTATATCTCAGTCCTCAATTTGAAGTCATCAGAGAAGAGTGCGATTGGAATTAGCGATATAAAATGCGTCAGAATTTCGTTATCTTTTGGGGAGATAGCGTGTTCTTAAGGTCGAATTGCGTCACCCGCCACGGCTACTGGTCGCGCTAAAATATTCCTGACCTTCCTCACACATCGGGAACCAGTCGCGTATGCGTTTGCGTTTGCGAGATAAGTGATTTGCTACGGATAAACATCGAGGTGCTGGTATTATTTGTACTTTCCTTCGGATTTGTTATTTACTGACCGCAATACATTCGTTAAAACTCGATTGTGTTTTACGCCGTAATCAATTCCACCCTGGTGCTCCCGATCCTTTTCATTTTTATTCTCTTTTTTTCCTTTTTGCTTCTTTCTTTTTTTTCCGTAATTAACATATCAATGTATCCCATTGTGATTTTAAGTCATAAAGATTAACTATCTGGAAAGTAGGTACAAATTATTGAAACAAAGGGCTTCCATCGCATATAAAACAATACGAAATAAAACTATAACAGTATATTTTAATGATCTGTAATAATATGGTGCAAATAAAGATTCAAGATTAGATAGACGCTACTGCTATTAATATTTTTCTTTTATATTTAATTCATATCAGTATAGAAGCTCGGTAAACCGTTTTGACAAGTTCGACAGTTGTCGACTATGGCATGGAAATAAATTTTAGGTTCGGTGTTATATTAACATGGACGTCATATTGTTCAAAAAAGGTTACAGTACACCAAATTTGAAAGATTTCAAAACACTTAGAAGATTTTAAACTATTTCAAATTTTTTTAGAAGATTTCAAAAGATTTCACAAAGATTTCAAATATTTTAATGAATTCAAATTAATACAAAATATTTCAAAATGATTTCACAAATATTTCAAAGATTTTATAAAAACTTCCTGAAAATTTCGAGAGAATACAAGAATTTCTAAGATTTCAAAACCTTTCAAAGATTTTAAACGATTTAAAAATTTTTTACAAGATTTGAAAAGATTTGACAAAGATTTTAAATATTTCTTTGATTTCAAACGAACTCAAAAGATTTCAGAAAGATTTTCCAAATATTTCAAAGAATTCATAAGGATTTCAAAAGATTTCAAGAATTTCAAAGATTTTAAGCGATTTCAAAATGTTTCAACAAATTTGAGAAGATTTTAAAAGAATTCAATTATTTCAAACGAACACAAAAGATTTCACAAACAAATATTAATGAAGGATTTCACAAGTGTTTTAAATAATTAAAAAATTTCAACGAATTCAAATTTTTTTTAAAGATTTCATATAGATAGAAAAAAAGTAAAAAAAATCTTTTCGTCGAAATATAATATTTCAAATAATATCCAAAAATACCATTTTTTTTATATCTACCTGAAGTTGCGCCAAAAAAATGTTTGTCGTTTTTTTATTTTTTGATCTGTAAAATTCCGTTACCACAGGATCCGTGAAAAATAGAAAAAATTTGTTAAAAATCATTTTACTTGAATCTCGGATTTAAAATTAAACTATTTTATCACATTTTTTTAATTAAAAATTCATCTTTTTACTTGAAAATTGAAGATTAGGTTCAACATTCAACTATTTGGTTAAAAATACAACTATTTTGTTGAAAATTCAATTTTTCTGAAGTTAAGCTCTTCGATTGAAAATTTATCGATTTTGTTGAAAAATCTTTCTTTTTTTTGTTTGAAGTATCAACTATTTAATTTTTCGTTTAAAATTAAGATTTTTGTTGAAAATTCAACTTTTCGTGTTAAAACCTCAACTCTGTTTTGGTTGCTGCTTAATATTAATATTAATAAATTCAACGGTTTTGTTGAACATTCGTCTATTTTTTGTTAAGAATTAAACTGTCTTCTAAAAAATTAAATTATTTCGTTGAAAACTTCATTATTTTAATAAAAGTTAAAATTGAATTAGCCTAAAATCATGCAACTCAGTTAAATGCAACCCATTCTAATTAAAAAAGCTCATAACATACGGAATTGAACTCGCTTTGATTATATCAAGAGCAAAAGTTTTATAAAAAGTATTTTTTCACTCTAAAAAAAAGATACAAGGAAAAATGTTTCTTTTATCCTGGGAAACCTAGAAAAGTTCTGGAAGATTTTTATTCGATTTCTCATGCTGACTAACTTTGTCCTTTTACATTACTTGATATTCACATTTCACCCTTTCCATTTCTCATGCTGACTAACTCTGTACTTTTACCTCCCTTCATATTGATAAATCTGTTCTTCTGCTTTTTCTGTTTTTTTTTCTCGAATTTTTATGAATAACGCCCGGAAATTTGTTCGAATCCATACAAAAATTTATTTATTTTTTAAAAACGATACTCAGAGGTGGAGCAAACCCCATGAAGTTTAACGCGTATTTCCCATAAGAAAAAAAAAGAGGTTTTTGTCAATTTTATTTAGAATCCTCAATATTAGCTAAATCGAGTTGAAACTCAACATTTCTCTTCACAATTAGCCATAGAATACGAAAAAAATATTAATTTTCAAATGTCATCCCCACAAGTCTGTTTTACAGGGTCCCACAAAAACAGTTGTTCCTGATGCATTAAAAACTATTTTATACTGATAATTAGATGTTTACATAAATGGTTTAAACAATTTATTATTGTTTTTAGCAATTTTCTCTTAGAATGGAGATAAAAAATCGCCGTTTTTTCACAAATTTTCCACTTTTTGTGCAATTTTCAACTAGTGAGAGGTGAAAGTTAATTAATAACTTTTGTCCATTTGTCATTTAGAGTGAAGTAATAATTAATTTAAGTTATTGAAAATAATTGTTTAAGAAATTTATTATTATTAATAATATTCTCTTTGCTTAAAGGTAGAAAGTTGCGTTTGTTTCTGAATTTTTTAACTAATTGTCTATTTTTCTCTTGGGGTGACTTAATAATTATTTAAGTTGAATAATTATAATTGTTTAAACAAGTTATTATCGTTATAGCTATCTTAATCTATATTAATGCCAGATAGTTGCGTTTTTTCTGAAATTTTTTACTTTTTGCCTACTTTTCACTTAGTAAGAGTTAATTTCACTTCATAATTCAAGTTAATAAAAATAGTTGTTTAAACAATTCATTATTGTTTATAACTATTTTTTCTGAAAAATTGCAATTTTTAGCATTATTCTAAGAGAATATTGTTACAGTAACAATAAATTGTTCGAACAATGATGTTTGTTAAAATTAATTAACTTTAACCTCTCTCTAATTGAAAATTGGACAAAATGTGGAAATTTTTTTAAAAAACTTTTAAAAGAACATTTGTGAAATTTCCCCTCCTCTGTGGTACGAAAAATTCCCGAAATTTTAGGGAAATTCCTAAGCTTTTCCTGAATTTTTCCTACAGTTTGTTATGGAAAAATTCCTAACTTTATTTAAATTCCCGAACTTTTACGGAATTTTCTCAAAATTATTTGATATAATATACAAATTTCCTAATTGACCCGTAATTATATGATTTAAATATAGAAGATTTAGGATTATGTAGACCCTATTGTTAATAGTATTTTTGTTTTATATTTAATTCCAGGAAAATTTTTTGTTGTTTTTTTTGTTTAAAATTGTGTATTTTGTTGAAAATTCGTCTCTTTCGGCAGAAAATTAATTTTCATGTTAAAAAATCAACTTTTTGTTGTAAACTCAAGTCTTTGGTTGAATGTTGAACTCTTTTTTTGAAAATTAACTTTTTTTGCTTTGAATATTCATTATTGTAGTAAAAATTCATCTCTTTGTATTCTGCTAAAAAATTTTTGTTTAGTTGAGAATTAATTTTCTTCTCTGAAAATGTAAATATTCCATTTTAGGTTGAAAATTGATCTTTTCTGGTTTGGTGAAAAATTAATCTACTTTGTATAAAATTCATTACTTTTGTTGCAAATTAAACTATATTGTTAAAAATACGCTTTTGTTAGGTTCAAAATTAAGTTTTTTTCCTGAAAATTTAACCATTTCATTTTTGATAAAAATTTGTCTTTCTTAGTTAAAAATTCATAAATTTTGTTAAAATTCTCCTTTCTTGTAGAAATTTGTATTTTTGCTTAAAAATTCATTTTTTTAGCTGTAAACTGAACTATTCTGTTGAAAACTCAACTATTTGGTTACAAATTCGTCTTTTTTGGTTGAAAATTGGACTATTTTAGTGAAAAATTTAATTATTTTTTTGAACGTTCGTCTTTTTATTAATCAACTTGCTTGAAAATTCATCTTTTTTTTCGGTTGAAAACATCTTTTTTTTGTTAAAACTTAATTTTCTTAACTGAAAATTTAACAATTTAAACTAGATTCTTTTATTGTAAACTTATCTTTTTCAGTTGAAAATTCATGTATTTTGTTAAGCAATCATGTATTTTGTTAAAACTTCGTCTTTTTTGCTAGAAAATTAATGTTCTTGCTTTAAAATTCATGTTTTTGGTTCAAAATGAACTGTTTTTGGGAAATTTGCGTATTTTGTTAAAAAAAATTTTTTTTTCGTAGAAAAGTCATCTTTTGAATTGAAAATTCGCTTTTTTTTAGTTTAAAATTAATTTTTTTAGCTCAAAATGTCCACTTCAATGGTTTTCTATCTCTCTATCAATCTATAAAATTCCCGCCCATCTAGTTTGGTGAAAACTTTAACTATTTCTTTGAAAATTCTTTTTTTTTTTTGAAAATAATATTCTAGTATCCCGTCTGTATCATTCAGAATTTCACACTTTCTATTTCTCATGCTGACTAACTCTGTCCTTTTACCTCCCTTCATATTCACATTTCACCCTTTCTATTTCTCATGATGACTAACTCTGTACTTTTACCTCCCTTCATATTGGCATATTGGCCTGTGATGTTCAACTTTCTTTTATCCAAGTCAAGCTTTTTCTATCTCTTTGTCAACCTACAATCACGTCTATCTTTTTAAATCCTCTTTTTCTATCTTATCCTATCCTTTATCTATCCACTCCAATACTTTTCTATCTCTCTATCAATCTAAATTTCCATCTATCTTCTTCAATCACCTTTTCTCTATCTCATACTGTGCTTTATCTATTCATGACAATCTTCTTCTGACTTGTTAATCTAAATTCCCGTCTATCTTTTTCAATCTCTCCTTTTCCTTCTCATCGTATCCTACATTCATCAACGTCTATCTTTTTCTATCTCTCTGTCAATCTATATTCCCTTCTCTTTTTTAATCTCCTCTTCTCTATCTCACCCCATCCTTTCTCTATCCGCGTCAATCTTTTTCTATCTCTTTGTCCATCTAAATTCTCATCTATCCTTTTCAATCCCCTCTTCTCTATCTCATCCTATCCCTTATCTACTATGTGTTTACTTCCAGCAAGGCTGGTTATATTTTCCGCACTTGGGAGAAACAGTGGTGACAATGTTTCTGATAATTGTACATTTCCACGTGTACGGTTGCCGGCCGACGTACGACGTGCGACGTACATAGAAATAAAAGACACGTGGGTGAAAGAAAAGTTGACGGTAAGTGCAATTATCAAGTTGGCTAAGTTGGCTCGCGAATAAATACGTATCGTGACTTGATTCATGAAGATTAGTGACTCCTGACTTCTCACACGGCCACGCTTGAACGATAATGCGCAGTAGCTATTAATATCGAAGCCGCTGCATGTAATGTGCATTTGACTGCAATGAAAACTCACTGCCGCTGGCTTCTTCTGGTTTCCAGAAGGCATACACAACATTTGCTTTATTGTATGTGGCATCTCGCCATTGGGAAAGAGAAAATTACAACATTTATTTTCTTTCGATATTCTCATTTATAAACAATCCAAAGTGCAACATTTTCTCGGAAATTCCACACGTTTTCAAGATCCTAATTAGTTTCAGAGATACTTGAAAATCGTAAAAAGAGTCTCCCAAATTGATCAATATGAAGGGAGGTAAAAGAACAGAGTTAGTCAGCATGAGAAATATAGATGGTCAAGTGTAAATATGAAGGGAGGTAAAAGGACAGAGTTAGTCAGCATGAGAAATAGAAAAGGGTGAAAGTCTGTATAATACAGCATTTCACCCTTCTCTATTTCTCATGCTAATTAACTCTGTCCTTTTACCTCCCTTCATATTCACATTTGACCCTTTCTACTTCTCATGTTGACTAACTCTGTACTTTTACCTCCCTTCATAGTAATCAATGCTCATTTATAAAACAGTTTCTTGCTTCCTTCAAAATGGTTTTGCATTTTCTTCTCTTCTTCGGTTTCGCTTTTATGTTTAATTACCTTGACTAGTAGTTTCACTTTCCTCTTTTTGTGTCTGAAATCATTTTCAAGTATATTTCTATGCTCATCGCTAAGGCCTGTGATGTTCAACTTTCTTATATGCACTTCTTTCTTTTCTTGGGCGGCTGCTTGGATTTCATCATTCCACCATGCATCACCAGACATTCTTCCTACAACCGCAGTACCACACACTTCAGTCGCAGTACCACACACTTCAGTCGCAGTACCACATATTTCAGTAACAGTACCACACACTTCAGTCGCATTCCTAACAATGACATCCTGGATCATAGTCGTTGAGCCCTCTATATCTTTATTGTTTATTAGCGCCTTCCAGCTAATATTAATTACCAAACTTCAAAGAAAATAGTTGAATCCTCAAACAAATAAAAGAATTAACAAAATAGTTGATTTCTCAAACAAAATTATTAATTTTCAACAGAAAAGATTAATTTTCTACTGAAATAGATATAAAAAATTAATTTTTGACCAGATAGTTTAGTTTTCTACCAAATTGTTGAATTTCCAATAAAAAAATACTCGATGAAACAGCTGAATTGTTAAGCCAAAAATATGAATTTTGAACAAAAAAGGTAAATTTACAACAAAAAATGGAATAGTTGAATTTTCATTTAAAAAAATTAATTTTCAACCAAAATTAAAACAAATTTTGAACAAAATAGTTAAATTTTCAAACAATGAGATGCATTTTCAATGAAAAAATTGAATTTTTAACAAAGTAGTTCAACTTGCAACCAAGTTTTTTAATTTTTTACCAAACAATATGATTTTGCAAGAAAATAGTTGTGCTCTCATCAAAATAATTAACATTTTAACTAAATAGTAAAATTTTTTATCAAGCGAGATAAATTCCGTAACAAAAATATAATAGCAGACGTTTAAAAAAAATTATCCGAAAAATAGTTGGATTTTTTTATCGGATTTTATTATTTCAGTTCAAATTCAAGCGAAAAAAAACCTAAAAAGGGAGAAGTTTCTTCAAAACAAGAAAAAAATAAGAATTATTTTGTTTGTGTCAAACAAACAAAATTGTTTAAAAGCAATTTGTTTGATTTAAACCAATTTTTAATACAATTAAACAAACTTTATTTTAATTCAATCAAATTTGATTTAGATCAAACAACATTTATTTAAATATGAACATAAACTATATTTAAAATAAACAAACACTTGTTTGACCCTATCTCAAAGAAGCAATATGTTTGAGTTTAACAAACAATTTGTTTAATTTAAAGATACTTTGTGTAGATCAAATAAAATTGGTTTTAATCGAACACAATTTGCTCAATTCAAGTATAAGTTGTTTTTTTTTTATCAAAGTGTATTCAAACAAACTTTTTTCTTTAAATCGAAGTATATTGAAATAAACTTATTTTTCAAAACAAAAAGTGTACTCAAACATACTTGTTTTTTAAACTCAAAAAGTGTATTGAAACAAACTTTTTTGTCTACATTAAAAAGTGTATTCCAAATTTTTGTTCGAATCAAAGTATATTCATACAAACTTGTTTGTTGAAATCAAAAAGTGTATTCAAAAATTTTTGTTCAAGTCAAAGTACATTCAAACAAACTGTTTTGCTCAAACCAAAGTGTATTTGAACAAACTTCTTTATTTAAATCAAAAAGTGCATTCAAACTCTTTTTTCTTTAAATCAAAAATTGCATTCAAACAAATTTTTTTTCTAAATCAAAAAGTTTATTCAAACAAAGTTTTTTGAATAAATCTAAGTATGTTCAAACAAACCTTTTTGTTTCAATCAAAAAGTGTATTCAAAAAAATTTTTTTGCTTAAATCAAAGTCTATTCAAACAATTTTTTTTGATTAAATCTAAGTATATTCAAAGAAACTTTTTTTTTTAATCAAAAAGTGTATTCAAACATTTTTGTTTAAATCTGAGTATATTCAAAAAAACTTTTTTTTAAATCAAAAAGTGTATTCAAACTTTTTTGTTTACATCAAAGTGTATTCAAACAAACTTTTTTTTTGGATCAACGTGTATCCAAACAATCTTTTTTGTTTAAATCAAAAAGTGTATTCAAACAAACTTTTTTGTCTGAATAAAAGTGTATTCAAACCAAATCTTTTGATTAAATCTAAGTATATTCAAATAAACTTTTTTTTTAAATCAAAAAGTGTATTCAAACCTTTTTGTTTAAATCAAAGTGCATTCAATCAAACTTTTTTGTTTAAATCAAAGTGTATTTAAATAAATTTTTTTGTTTGAATCTGAGTATATTCAAACAAACTTTTTAAAAATCAAAAAGTGTATTCAAACTTTTTTGTTTAGATCAAAGTATATTCAAACAAACTTTTTTGTTTGGATCAACGTATATCCAAACAAACTTTTTTGTTTAAATCAAAAAGTGTATTCAAACAAACTTTTTTTTAAATGAAAGTGTATTAAAACCAACTTTTTTTTAATCAAAGTGTATTCAAACAAACTTTTTTGTTTGAATCAAAAAGCGTATTGAAACAAACATTTTTTATTTAAATCAAAAAGTGTAATCAAACAAACTTTTTTGTTTCAATTACAAAATGTATTCAACCTTTTTTGTTTAAATCAAAGTATATTCAAACAAACTTTTTTGTTCAAATCAAACATTTCTCTCAGTGGCAGACATAAAAATAGCATATATATTGCGAAGGCGTTAGAACGATAAACCCATTAAAATGTTAATTTATTACATTGCCACACGTATATTAAAGCAATATATGTATCTAGCTCAGCAATAATATATCTGATTTCCCCGCAATTATAAATAATACCGCCCAACCAAGTCCATCATCAATTTTTCGATTGTTTTCTTGGGAAATTAATTTTTTTCAACTCGGTCAATTTTCGCATAAAGATTTTCAACTAAATACATAAATTTTCTACCAAATAATTAAATTTTCAACTTATAAAGGATACAATTTCGAACAAAAATGGAATAGTTAACTTTTCAGATGAAAAAAATATTTTGCCACAAAAAAAGAACAAGTTTCCAATGAAATGGTGGGGTTTTAAAATTAATAGTTGAATTTTCAACTAAGATACCATAAAAAATGAATTTTCAGTCAAAAAATACGAATTTTCAACAAAACACATTCATTTTTAACCAAATAGTTTCATTTTAACTAAAAAATATAAGTTTCCAACCAAAAATGAAATAGTCAAAATTTCAGTTTAAATAAATAACTTTCAACAAAGAAAAAAGAATTTTTAACGTATCAAATTTAACTAAAAATACGAATTTTCATCAAAATAATGTAATCCTCAACCAAAAAGAAAAAAAGAATTTTTAACAAAAAGGTTCATTTCCAACCAAATAGTCGAATTTTCTACCAAATTGTTGAATTCTCAAGCAAATTTTCTAACGAAAAATACGAATTCTCAATAAATATATAAACTAAAAAAGACGTATTTTTAACAAAATAGTTGAATTTTTGTCCAAATAGCTGAATTCCCAACTTGAAAATAAAAATTTTTCATCCAAAAATGAAATAGCTACATTTTCAGATACAAAAATTAATTTTTAACAAAAAAAAACATGTATTTCCAACAGAATAGTTAAATTTTCAAATAAATAGTTTAATTTTTGACCAAAATGTTTAATTTTCCACCTAAAATGGAATCGTTAAATTTTCAGTCAAAAAAATTAATTTTCAACAAAAAACGTATTTTCAACTAATTGAATTCAGCTAAAAAAGACGAGTTTTTAATCAAATAGTTAAATTTTTGACCGAACAATAATTAATTTTTAACAAAAAAAAATTCATTTTTTACAAGGTACTTTAACTCTAAACCAAATAGTTATATTTCAGTTAATATGTCAAAGAAAAATGTTTTTCAACAAATATTATTCATTTTCGACCAAACAGCTTGATTTTTACCTATAAAAAATTTTTTACCAAAAGAGATGACTTTTCCATAAAATGTATTAATTTTTAACCAAAGACATTAATTTCTAACCAAGAGGATAAATTTTCTACAAAAAAGACGAATTTTCAACAAAATACATTAATTTTAAATCAAAAAGTTGAATATTAAAGCAAAAAGAAGAATTTTTCATCAATAGGTTTAATTTTCTACTGAAGAAGATGAATTTTCAATAAATGCACGAATTTTCAACGAAATAGTTCAAGTTTCTACCAAAAAGAAGTTTCAACAAGAAAATTAATTTTCAACCATAAATGGAATCGTTAAATTTTTAATTTCAAAAACTAATTTTAAACAACAAGAAAAAGCAATTTTTAGCAAAATAATTAAATTCTCATGCAAAATGATGAATTTTGAAAATTTTTGAAATTTTCAACCAAAAATATAAATTTTCAATAAAAAAGTTAATTTTCAACCATAATGAATTTTCCCCAACTCGGTCAATCTGCGCATAAAGATAAGAGAACGATCGTCAGTGAAATGGCTGTTTCTCGTAAATATCGAAAAACACACGTTCTTACGATAGCTTTTCTAGCTATATATACAAAATTGCACACATGCAAAAATTATACCTATAATATTAATTTACACGTATAAAAAGTACATGTAACCCATATTCTTCGAACGAATCCAGTTTATGCATAATTTCTAATTCCCAAGTTTGCGATTTCACGTATATGCACATATACACTTCATATACACATATATGCATTTTATATACACAAATACATTACGTATACACCTCATATACACATATACATTGCATATACACTTCATATACACATATACAGTTCATATACATTTGTGGAAAATGCTTGTGCGTAAAACAAATGTGTGAAAAAACATATGCGTGAAAAATACATGTTTTTGAAAAGCACATGTGTGAAAAGTACATGTGTGAAAAGTACATGCGTGAAAAATACATGTGTGAATTGTATATGTGAGCCAGGTTGGAATAAATTAAGTTTGCTTCCTTGCACGGAAAAATAATACATTATTTATCATGAACGGTAGACAATGAACAGACGGTTGATTATGCTCAGGTATAGGTCGTTTCGTATGACTAGGATATACAAATACATATATTGTTAAGTACCCACATATGTGTAACATAAAGCTTTTCGTTTCGGATTCATCGCCTTTTCTCGTAAACAAAAAATTAAAATCTTCGTTTACAACCAATTAATGAGCTAATTTGCAAGTATAATTTGATTTCTTGCTTGATTCGATTATTCAATGTATTCTGTCAGGCAAATGCTATTAACAATAATGTATTGTTTGCAGAGTTGCGGTGTAGGTAAAAACGTTAATTTTAATAAGAATAATTTATTGAATTTTTTTTTCGATTCCATTTCTTCATTTGCATCAAGTCTTTGTTTATTTTTAAATTAATAATAGAATAGGGGAAGTCCATTAACTCTTTTCCCCTTTTTTCAAGAATTCTAATTTTTTCACTGATTTCAAGAAACTTAATTTTTCAATTTAAAAATCAAACTTTCGTGTGGAAAATTTATCCTTTTAGCTGAAAATGCATCTGCTTATTAGAAAATTAACTTTTTTGGGTTAAGGTTCAAATATATTGTTAAAAATTCTACAAAATTTACAATTTTATTGAAAAGTCATATTTTTTAGTTAAAAATTCAACTACTTGGTTTGAAATTTTTTTTAAATTCATATTTGTTTAAAAATTTTACTATTTTTTTGGGAATTCGTTTTTTTTTCATAAAAATTAATTTTTTTATCTGTAATTAAAACTATTCCATTTTTTAATTGAATTTTATCTTTATTAGTTGAAAATTCATGTCTTTGATTGATAATTAATTTTTTTTTGTAAAAAATTGATCTTCTTGGTAGAAACATTAATCTTTTGGTCAAAAATTTATTTTTCGTTGAAAATCAATTTTTTTAAACTGTAAATTCACCTGCTTGGTTGACAACTTATCTTTTTCAGTTGAAAAAAAAAATTTGGTTAAAAATTAATATTAAAAATCTTCTTGTTTAAAAAATCAACTACTTGGTTTAAAATTTAACTATTTTGATGAAAATTCGTTTAACTTTTGTTTGAAAATGAATTTTTTTAACTGAAAATTTAACTATTCCATTTTCGGTTGGAAATTGAGACATTTTCAGTGTAAAATTTAACTGTTTGGTTAAAAATTTATCTGGTCTAGTTAAAAATTCAAGTATTTGGTTTAAAATTCATTCATAATTTATCTTTTTTGTAGTAAATTCATCTTTTTGGCTTAAAAAAATAGACATTTTGGTTAACAATTCCACTCTTTGGATTAATCTTGAACTCTTTTCATGAAATTATTTTTTTTTAAGAAGATTTATCATTTTAGTTGAAAAATTATCTCTGGTTTATGATTGAACTATTTTCTTAAAAATTTGTTTCTTATTCTGTTTGAGAATTAATTTTCTTCCCTAAAAATGTATGTATTTAATTTTGGTTTGAAAAGTCATATTTAAATTAAAAATTGATATTTTAAATTGAAAATTGATATTTTCTGGTTGAAAATTCCTGTACTTTATGGAAAATTCGTCTTTTTGGAAAAAAATAAATTTTCTTGATTAAAAAATAAACTTTTTGGTGAAAAATTCAACTACTTGGTTAAAATTGGAACTACATTGTTAAAAATTCATTGGTTTTTTTTTTTTTTAAGAATCTTCTTTTTGCTAGAAAATTTAACTATTTTAATGATTTTTTTGTTTGTTTGAGAATTAATTTTATTTCCTGAAAGTGTAACTATTCAATTTTTGTTCGAAAATTGATATTTCAAAATTTTGTTAAAAATTCTTATTTTTTCGTTGTATTGAACTGGTTTAATTTTTTTTTCGTCGAAAATTAGCTTTTTAACTAAAAATATAACTATTCTGTAAACTTATTATTATTTTTTTTGAAAATTGAACTATTTGGTTGAAAATTCATGTATTTTGTTGAAAATTCGTTGTTTTGTAAAAAATTAACCTTCTATGATCTGAAATAAATCGTTCCTTTTTTAGTTTCTCTACTTTTTACATTAATTCTTTCAATATTTTTTATTATTTATTCCAATGCTTATTACCCTATAATCGTTTTATATATAATAATTTTCTATATTTAATTTCATATATTATTCAATTTTCTGTAATTCCACGGAATCTTGTAATCTAGTGTACAGTGTACACCAAAACCAAGGGATTAACCCCTCGAATAGAATAGGATAGAAAATAATAGAAGAGAATAGAAATGATAGAATGAGATAGAATAGGCCAGAAAAGTATAGAAAATGTTATAATAGGACGTAATACGATAGAAACTGATAGAAAAGGATATAATAGGACATAAAAAGGGTAAAATAGGATAGAAAATGATATAATACGATGGAATAGGATATAAAAGGGTATAATAGGATAGAAAAGTATAGAATAGTATACGATTGGACAGAATATGATAAAATAGGATATAATATGGTAGAAAAGCATAGAAGAGGATAAATAGGATAGAAAAGGATAGAATAGGATATTAAAGGGAATAACAGAATATAAAATGATAGAATATAATATGATTGGACAATATATGATAGAATAGGATAGAATATAGTAGAAAAACATGGAAAAAAATAAATGGGATAGAGAAGGATAGAATAGGATATGAAATGGTATAGTATTTAAGAAAATGGTAGAATAGTGTAGGAATCGACAGTATATGATATATTAGGATATAATAGGATATAAAATCATAGAATAGGATAAATATGATAGAAAAGGATAGGAATATGATATAATATGTTAGAATAGGATAGAAAATGGTGTAAAAGAATGAAATATGATAGAATAGGATATAGTAGGATATAAACGGATAGAAAAGAATATAAAATAATGGAAAATGATAGAATGGGATATATGATAGAATAGGGTAGAATAGATTACCATATGACAGAATAGGATATAAAAGGATAGAAAATGATACAATAGGACGTAATACGATAGAAAATGATATAAAAGAATATAATAGGACATTAAAATGGTACAATTACATAATATGATAGAATAGGATATAAAAGATATAATGGGATAGAAAATGATGGAATAGTATAGGGTTGAACAGTATATGATATAATAGTATAGAATATGATATAAAAGCATAGAATAGGATAAATATGGCAGGCAAGGATCGAATATAGTATAAAATATTAGAATAGGATAGAAACGGATAGCAAAGTATAGAATAGGATAGAAAAGAATACAATATGATAGAATGGGATATGATAACACAGAATAGAGTAGGATTGAAAATAATATAAAGGATATAATATGGCAGAATGGGATATATGACATAATAGAATATAACAGGATAGAAGCGGATAGAAAAGCATAGAAAAGAATAGAAATTATAATATAGGCTAGAAAAGGATATAAAATGTTATAATAGGACGTAATACGATAGAAAATGATAGAAAAGGATATAATGGGATATAAAAAGGTTAAAATAGGATAGAAAATGATATAACACGATAGAATAGGATATAAAAGGGTATAATAGGATAGAAAATTATAGAATAGTATACGATTGGATAGAATATAATAAAATAGGATATATGGTAGAAAAGCATAGAAAAGGATAGTTAGGATAGAATAGGATATGGAAGGGTATAGCAGGATAGAAAATGGTAGAATAGTATATGATGGGACAGAATATGATAGAATAAGATAGAGTATAATAGAAAAAACACGGAATAAAATAAATAGGATAGAGAAGGATAGAATGGGATATGAAATAGTATAATAGGTAAGAAATGGTAGAATAGTACCGGATTGGACAGTATACGATATATTAGGATAAAATATTATGGACAATCATAGAATAGGACGAATATTATACAAAAGTATATAATATGCTACAATATGTTAGAATAGGATAGAAAATTATAGAATAGTATAGAATTGGACAGAATAAGATAGAATAAGATAGATTATAGTAGAAAAGCCTAGAAAAGGATAATAGCATAGAATAGGATATAAATCATATAAACGATATAAAAAAGATATAAAAGATAGAACAGTATAGAATTGGACAGAATGTAGTAGAATAGAATATGACAGAAAAACATAGAATAGGATAAAGAGGATAGAAAAGGATACAATAGGATATGAAATGGTATAATAGGATACACAATGATAGAATAGTATATGATTAGACAGTATATGATGTAATAGGATAGAATATGATACAAAAGCATAAAATAGGGTAAATATGATAGGAAAGGATAGAATATGGTATAATATGTTAGAATAGGATAGAAACGGACAGAATAGGATAGAAAATAATAGAATATGATAGAATGGGATGTGATATAATAGAATAGGTTAAAGTAGAATAGAAAAGGATAGAAAAGAATATAAAGCATGTAATGTGGTAGAAAAGCATAGAAAAGGATAAATATGATAGAAAAGGATAGAATAGGATATGAAAGGGTATAACAGGATAGAAAATTATAGAATAGTATATTATTGGACAGAATATGATAGAATAGTATAGAATATAATAAAAAAACATAGAATAAAATAAATAGGATAGAGAAGGATAGAATAGGATATGAAATGGTATAATAGGTCAGAAAATGGTGGCATAGTGTAGGATTGGACAGTATATGATATATTAGGATAGAATATGATAGAAAATCATAGAATAGGATAAATATGATGGAAAAGGATAGAATATGATATAATATGTTAGAATAGGATAGAAAATGGTAGAAAAGAATGGAATATGGTAGAATGGAATATAATATGATAGAATAGGATAGAGTAGGATATAAACGAATAGAAAAGAATAAAATATGATATAATGGAATAGGATAGAGTAGAATAGAAAAGGGTAGAAAACAATATAACGCATGTAATATGTTAGAAAAGCATAGAGAAGGATAAATAGGCTAGAATAGGATAGAATAGGATAGAAAAGGGCATAATAGGATAGAAAATGATAGAATGGAATAGGCTTGGAGAGAATATGATAGAAAAGGATAGAAAAGGATAGAAAACATATAAACGATAAAAAAAGATATAAAAAGAGGTATAAAAGATAGAAAAGTATGGAGTTGGACAGAATATAGTAGAATAGAATATGACAGAAAAACATATAGCAGGATAAAGAGGATAGAAAAGGATAGAATAGGATATGAAAGGGTATATCAGGATTGAAAATGATAGAATAGTATATGAATGGACAGAATATAATAGAATAGGATAGAATATAACATAAAAACATAGAGTAAAGTAAATAGGATTGAGGATAGAATAGGATATGAAATGGTATAATAGGATAGAAAATGGTAGAAAAGAATTAAATATGTTAGAATGGGGCATGATATGATAGAATAGGATAGAGTAGGATATAAACGGATAGAAAAGAATATGAAAGAATAGAAAATGATATAATAGGATATAAAAAGGGTACATTAACATAGAAAATGATGTAATAGGATATAATGGGATATAAAACAGTATTTAATAGGATAGAAAATTATAGAATAGTATAGGATTGGACAGAATATGATAGAATACGATAGAATACGGTAGAAAAAAAAGAATACGGTATAAAAGATATAATAGGATAGGCAATGATAGAATTGTATAGGATGAGACAGTATATGATATAATAGAATAGAATATGATAGAAAAGCATACAATAGTATAAATATGATAGGAAAGGATAGAATATGGTATAATATGTTGGAATAGGATAGAAACGGATACAAAATGATAGAATAGGATAGAAAAGGATAGAATATGATAGAATGGGATATAATATAATAGAATAGGATAGAGTAGGATAGGAAAGGATAGAAAAGAACATAAAGGATATAATATGGTAGGATGGGATATGTGATAGAATATGATTGAATCGGAGAGAACAGGATAGAAAAGAATAGAAAATGATAGAAAATCATATAAAATGCTAGTGAAGCACATAAAAGGATAGAAAGGGATAGAAAAGGATAGAAAATGATAGAAAAGGATAGAACATGATAGAAAAGGATAGAAAATGATAGAAAATGATAGAAAAAGATAGAACCCCATAGAAAGGATAGACTAATCATAGAAAATCATAGAAAAGGATGGAAAATGATATAAAATGATGGAGAAGCTTAGAAAAGGATAGAATATGATAGAATAGAGGTAGAAGAAGGAAAGAAAGAGTAAAAAAGAGCAAGTAGTTTAGAGTAAAATAATCGCACAAGGTCCACTCTGGCGATGCACTCGACTGTCCAGGGCTGCCAACAAACGCAGTGTTTACATCGCCCACATGTTCATGTGTGAGTCCATATATATAGGCGCCCATTTCATACGGAGAGGCGAGCAAAATTTTAAATTACCATCGACGATAATTCCTTCGATTTTATCGCTTCGTCGAGAAAAGATCGCGCACGCCTGTTATGTATGTAATTCTGAAACATGCGGTAACACTGGAAAGCGAAAATTATATTTTCCGCATTTTGTAGAAATTTATGAGAGTCGGTTAACCTGGAATCAACTTACATGTAGTTTCAAGTTGGATCATTAAAAAAAAATTAAATTATGAAATTATCATCCGTTGTAATCCGAGCAGTCCAGTATAATCCGGAAGTAATCCACTTTATATTTGGATAATATGAATAATTCGTGATAATCCACTTGTAATCTGAAGTAATCCAATTGTAATCCGAAAGATTACAATTGTCATTCGAAAGATTACAATTGTAATCCGAAAGATTACAATTGTAATCTGACGCAATCCACTTCTAATCCAGTTCTAATGTGGAGTAATCTAGTTACAATCTGCTGTAATTCACTTGTAACCCGAAAAATTACACTTAAATTCTGAATAATTCAGGTAATTCTGAGTAATCCGCTTGTAATCCAAGTAATCCACTTGTATTCCAGAGTAATTTACTTGTCATCCGCGTAATTCGAAGTAATTGAAGTAATCCAAGTGATTAACTTGTAATTCGAGTAATCCAGCGTAATTCGAGTCTTCCAGTGTAATTCTGAGTAATCCGCTTGTAATCCAAGTAATCCACTTGTATTCCAGAGTAATTTACTTGTAATTCGGATAATTAAAAGTAATTGAAGTAATCCAAGTAATTAACTTGTAATGTGAGTAATCCAGTCTAATCCGAGTAATCCAGTGTAATTCGGAGCAATCCACATGTATGTTATAATCTGGGATAGATGAAATAATTTGGAGTTATCCACTTGTAATCCAGTTCTAATGTCAGGTAATCCCGTTCTAATTGACGGTAATACACTTGTACTCAGGAGTAATTTACCTGTAATCTGGCGTCATTCAGTTGATCCAAGTAATCCTCTTGTAATCCAAGTAATCCACTTGTAATCCAGAGTAATTCACTTGTCATCTGCGTAATTCGAAGTACTTGAAGTAATCCAAGTTATTAACTTGTAATCCGAGTAATCCAGTGTAATTAGAGTAACCCAGTGTAATTCGGAGTAATCCATTTGGAATTTAAGTAATCCACTTGTATTCCAGAGTAATTTATTTTTAATTCGGATAATTAAAAGTAATTGAATTAATCCAAGTTTTCAAATTGTAATCCGAGTAATCCAGTGTAATTCGCAGTGATCCACTTGGAATCCAAGTAATCCACTTGTATTCCAGAGTAATTTACTTGTAATTCGGATAATTAAAAGTAATTGAAGTAATCCAAG
>JAABKJ010004463.1:0-24334 GCA_011634705.1 Andricus grossulariae
CTGTGACCAGTCACTAACACACGTATTTTTTAAAGGGAAACTTTGAAAAGGGGTTCCAGATGTGACGAATTACTCTTGCGTGGCCAGACACCGACAAGGTTTTTTTTAAGGGAGAGATAGAAAAGGTTTCGAGACGTGACACATCACCCTTCTGTTACCAGTCACTAAGAGGCGTATTTTTTAGAGGGAGACTTTAAAAAGGGTTCAAGATGTGACGGATCACTCTTCCGTGTCCAGCCACCGACAAGTATTTTTTTTAAGCGAGAGTTGGAAAAGGTTTCGAGATGTGACAGTTCACTCTTGTCTGACCAGTCAGTAACACGCGTATTTTTTAGAGGGAGACTTTAAAAAGGGGTTCAAGATGTGACAGATCACTCTTCCGTGTCCAGCCACCGACAAGTATTTTTTTTTTAAGGGAGAGTTAGAAAAAGTTTCGAGATGTGACACTCTTCCGTGTCCGGCCACCGACCAGTATTTTTTTGAAGGGTTAGCTGGAAAAGGTTTCGAGATGTGACAGATCACTCTTGTCTGACCAGTCACCAACACGCGTATTTTTTAGAGGGAAACTTTAAAAAGGTGTACGAGATGTGACAGATCACTCTTCCGTGTCCAGCCACCGACGAATATTCTTTTGCAGGGAGAGCTAGAAAAGGTTTCGAGATGTGACAGATCACTCTTCTGTGACCAGCCAATAACAAGCGTATTTTTTAAAGGGAGACTTGGAACAGGGGTTCGAGATGGGACATCACTCTGCTGCGGCTAGTCACTAACACATGTATTTTTTAAAGGGAAACTTTAAAAAGGGGTTCCAGATGTGACAGATCACTCTTCCGTGTCCAGCCACCCACAAGTATTTTTTTTAAGGGAGAGTTAGGAAAGATTTCGAGATGTGACAGATCACTCTTCTGTGACCAGTCACTAAGACACGTATTTTTTAAAGGGAGAATTGGAAAAGGGGTTCGAGATGAGACATATCACTCTTCTGTGACCAGTCACCGACCAGTATATTTGAAGCTAGAGCTAGAAAAGGTTTCGAGATGTGACAGATTACTCTTCTGTGACCAGTCACTAACACACGTATTTTTCAAAGGGAGACTTTGAAAACAATTTCAAGATGTGACAGATCACTCTTCCGTGTCCAGCCACCGACAAGTATTTTTTTTGAAGGGTTAGCTGGAAAAGGTTTCTAGACGTGACAGGTCACTCTTGTCTGACCAGTCACTAACACGCGTATTTTGTAAAGGAAAATTTAAAAAGGGGTGCGAGATGTGACAGATCACTCTTCCGTGTCCAGCCACTTTTGAAGGGAGAGCTAGAAAGGGTGTCGAGATGTGACAGATCACTCTTCTGTGACCAGCCACTAACAAGCGTATTTTTTAAAGAGTGATTGAAAAAGGGGTTCGAGATGTGGCAGATCACTCCTCTATGAACAGTCACTAACACACGTATTTTTTAAAGGGAGACTTGGAAAAGGGGTTCGAGATGTGACGTATCACTCTTCCGAGTCCAGCCACCGACAAGGTTTTTTTTAAGGGAGAGCAAGAAAAGGTTTCGAGACGTGAAACATCATCCTTCTGTGACCAGTCACTAAGAGGCGTATTTTTTAAAGAGTGGTTGGAAAAGGGGTTCGCGATGTGACAGATCACTCTTCTGTGACCAGTCACTAACACACGTATTTTTTAAAGGGAAACTTTGAAAAGGGGTTCCAGATGTGACGAATTACTCTTCCGTGGCCAGACACCGACAAGGTTTTTTTTAAGGGAGAGCTAGAAAATGTTTCGAGACGTGACACATCACCCTTCTGTTACCAGTCACTAAGAGGCGTATTTTTCAAAGGGAAACTTGGAAAAAGGGTTTGAGATCACTTTTCTGTGACCAGTCAGTAACACGCGTATTTTTTAGAGGGAGACTTTAAAAAGGGTACGAGATATGACAGATCACTCTTCCGTGTTCAGCCACCGAGAAGAATTTTTTTGCAGGGAGAGCTAGAAAAGGTTTCGAGATGTGACAGAGCAATCTTCTGTGACCATTCACTAACACGCGTATTTTTTTAAGGGTGACTTGGGCAAGGGGTACGAGATGTGACAAATCGCTCTTCTGCGACAAGTCACTAACATGCGTATTTTTTAAAGTGTCATTTGGAAAAGGGGCTCGAGATGTGACGGATTACTCTTCTGTGACTAGTCACTAACACACGTATTTTTTAAAGGGAAACTTTGAAAAGCGGTTCCAGGTGTGACGAATTACTCTTCCGTGACCAGTCAGCAACAAGTTTTAATTTTTAAAGGAGAGCTAGAAAAGGTTTCGAGACGTGACAGATCACTCTTCTCCGACCAGTCACTAACACACGTATTTCTTAAAGGGAGACTTGGAAAAGGGGTTCGAGATGTGACAGATCACTCTTCTGCGACCAGTCACTAACACGCTTATTTTTTCAAGGGTGAATTGGAAAAGGGGTTCGAGATGTAGCAGATCACTCTTCTGTGATCAGTCACTAACACGCGTGTTGTTTAAGGGGAGACTTGGAAAAGGGGTTCGAGATGTGACAGATCATTCTTCTGTGACCAGTCACTAACAAGCGTATAAAGGGGTTCGAGATGTGACAGATCACTCTTCTGTGACCAGTCACTAACACACGTATTTTTTAAAGGGAGACTTTGGAAAAGGAGTTCAAGATGTGACAGATCACTCTTCTGTGACCAGCCACCGACAAGTATTTTTTCAAAGGGAGAGCTAGAAAAGATTTCGAAATGTGACCGATCACTCTTCTGTGACCAGTCACCGACAAGTATTTTTCGAAGGAAGAGCTGGAAAAGGTTTCGAGATGTGAGAGATGACTCTTCTGTGACCAGTAACTAACACGCGTATTTTATAAAGGGTGACTTGGAAAAGGGGTTCGAGATGTGAAATCACTCTTCCGTGACCAGCCATCGATATGTATTTTTTTGAAGGGAGAGCTAGAAAAGGTTTCCAGATGTGACAAATCACTTTTTTTTACCAGTCACTAACACGCGTATTTTTTAAGGGGTGACTTGGAAAAGGGGTTCGAGATGTGGCAGATCATTCTTCTGTGACCAGTCACTCACACGCGTATTTTTTAAAGGGAGTCTTGGAACAGGGGTTCGAGATGTGGCAGATCATTCTTCTGTGACCAGTCACTAACATGCGTATTTTTTAAAGGGAGACTTGGAAAAGGAGTTCGCGATTTGAGAGATCACTCTTCTGTGACCAGTCACCGACCAGTATTTTTTGAAGGAAGAGCTGGAAAAGGTTTCGAGATGTGACAGATAACTCTTCTGTGACCAGTAACTAACACGCGTATTTTTTAAAGGGTGACTTGGAAAAGGGGTTCGAGATGTGACAGATCACTCTTCTGTGACCAGTCACTAACACTCGTATTTTTAAAGGGAGACTTGGAAAAGGGGTTCGAGATGTGATAGATCACTATTCTGTGACCAGTCACGAACACTCGTATTATTTAAAGGGAGACTTGGAAAAGGAGTTCGAGATGTGACAGACCACTCTTCTGTGACCAGTCACTGACAAGTATTTTTTTGAAGGGAGAGCTGGAAAAGGTTTCGAGATGTGATCAATCACTCTTCTGTGACAAGATACTAACAAGTTTTTTTTAAGGGAGAGCTGGAAAAGGCTTCGAGATATGATAGATCACGAGACGTTACCCAATAAAGTTTTGAATATTTTTCAAAGCAATGCTTACTGCCAAAAAAGTTGAAATGTGAAAAGAAATTTCGTAGATGTCAAAATTTTTCATACTAGAAAATTCAAGTCTGGCAAAATTTGCTGTACTAGAAAATTTAAATCCGGCAAAATAGCCGAAATTCAAAATTAAAATACGGCAAAAAATGCCGTACTACAAAATAAAAATACGGCAAAAAATGCCATATCTGTATACACTACGTTCGCTTAAACGCGAACTGAATTAATAGAACCCACTGAGAAAATCTAACTATTTTTCGTTGAAAGTTAATTATTTTTAATTGAAAAGTCTACTAATATATTTATAGTTAAGAATTCATCTCTTTTGGTTGAAAATTCTACTATTTGTTTGAAAATTTATCTATTTTTTTAAATCCGTGTTTTAGTCGAAAATCAAATTTCTTAACCGATAATTTAACTAATCCAGTTTCGGAGGAAAATTAATCTTTTTTAGTTGAAAATTCAACTATTACCATTTTCATTGAGAATTCATTTTTTGTGACAATTCAACTACTAGGTTAAAATTTGAACTACTTTTTTGAAAATCATTTTATTGGTTTAAGATTTCACTGTTTTGTTGAAAATTTGTTTTTCTGGTTGAAAATTAATATTTTAAACTCAAAATTTAACTATTCCATTTTTTGTTGAAAATTGATTGTTTTTAGTTGAAAATTCAACTAGATATCACATTTTTCTTTGAGAATTCATATAATGGGTTGAAAATTCAACTTCTTCGTTGAAACTTCAATTAATTAAAATAAATCATTTTATTATGTGAAGATCCAGCTTTCTGATTGAAAATTCAATTGTCTTCTTGAAAATTCGTTTTTATTTTGGCTGAAAACCAGTTTTCCGAAGTACAAATTTAAATATTCCACTTTTCGTGGGAAATTTTTCGGTTTTGGTTTAAAATTCATCTTTTTGGTTTGAAAGCTAACTGTTTTGTTGAAAATTCCTATTTGCGCGCGTTAAAAATTTAACTGTTTCGTAGAAAAATCATTTTGTTGACATACGAATTCAACTGTTTTGTTAAAAATTCTTTTTGTTTAAGTATAAGTCTATTATTTTGGTAGAAAATTCAACTTTCTGGCTGAAAATTCACAATTGCGAGTAAAAAATTCAATCCTTTTGTAGAGAATTCGCCTCTTTAGCATGAAAATTCAACAATATTGTTGAAATTTTTTCTCTCTTGAATGAACAATCTATTTTGGTAGAAAATTCATCTCTTGTATAAAAATTTGATACTTTGTAATTGAAGCTGCAACTAAATGGTTGAAAATTAATCTGTTTTTGTTAAGGATTCATCTATTTTGCTGAAATTTCGTTTTTTTTTAGTTAGATTCAATTGTATTTTTTGAAACATTAAACTTTTTTTTTTGTTGAAATACCAACTATTATATTTTACGTTGAGAATCGATATTTTTTGCAACACCCAAAAGTTGACATTTTCATGCTTCTAAATGGTGCCTAAAGGACCTTATTTGAGCAGACTGTGTGCGAAATAATTTTCGCGCATGCGCAGTTTGAAGATGGCTTACTTCAGGCACTGGTGAAAAATCTGCGCATGCGCACTTTCGAGATGGGGTACTTTAGACACTGGCATAGGTAAATTTAAACACTGGTGTTGGTATCTTAAAATAAATTTATATTTAACTTGAAGAAATCATTTAATGATTGAAGTTTTGTTCTTAAGGTTTCGTAGCTGTTTACGTCCGTCGTGCAAAAGGACATAAGCGCCAACATTTGGCACAGCCAAAGGGCATAAGCGCCAACATTTTTTTTATAACATTTTTTTTACATAATTTTTTTTTTTATTATTTTTTCAACAAATTTTTTTCAAACATTTTTTTTCATCAAATTTTTTATTCCAACAATTTTTTTCAAAAATTTTGTTTTCAAACATTTTTCTTCAAGAAATTTTTTTTCAGAAATTATTTTTTCAAATTTTTTTCAAACATTTTTTTTCAACAATTTTTTTCAAAATTTCCTTACAAAATTTAAAAATCTTTTCTTTTAAGCTTAGTATTTTTCGTTGACTCCTCCTAACACAACTTTTTTGGATGGGCGTTGCAAAAAATAGCGTGTGATACGCTTGCGCATAAGTGATTGCTAATTCGTGTAATTGCACCATTCGCCTGCGGCTTATGCTGCAAAATTCACACTCGCATACAATCACCTATTTTGCGCACTTGTATCACAAATAACTATTTTGATTGAAAGTTCATCTGTCTTTTAGAAAATTCGTTTTCATAGCTTTAAAATTCAACTGTTTGGTTGAAAATGCAATGATTATTGGTTTAAGTTTAATCTTTTCTGTTTAAAAATTTAACCATTTGGTTGCAAATTCATCTTCATAGGTAGAAAATTCAACTATTTTGTTGAATATTCATCTTTTTTGGTAGAAAATTAATCCCTTATTCAAAATAATTTTTCTCCTATTATCTTTTTTTGGCAATTACATCTTTTTTTGTTCAAATGCAACTGTCTGATTGAAAATTGATTTGTTTCGGTTGAAAATTAACTTTTTTCTTGAAAATTCAACAGTTTGGTAGAAAATTGGTATTATCGCCTCGAAATTTAACAATATGGTAAAAAATTGAACTGTTTGGTTAAAAGTTGAACTACTTTATGAAAAAATCAATTATTTAGATGAAAATTTACCATTTTAGTTAAAAATTCGTTTCATTGGCTGAAGATTTAACTGTTTATCGAAAATGCGTTTTTTCTTCATTCAAATAACATTTTTCGAGCTGAAAAGTTAACTATTCCAGTTTTGGTTGAGAATTTACCTTTTTTGGTTGCAAATGCAACTATTTGGTTGAAAATTAATGTATTTTGTAGAAAATTATTCCTTTTTGTTAACAATTAACCTATTTTGTTGAAAATTTGTCTTTTTGGTAGAAAATCTTTTTTTTCATTTAAATTGCAACTCGTTGGTTGAAAATGGAACTGTTTTGTAGAAAATACTTCTTTAATAAAAATAATTGTTTACATTAAAATTTAATTATTCCATCTTTATCAAAAAGTTCATCTTTTTAGTTTAAAAACTCATCTATTTAGTTGGAAATCTTCGTAATTTTTCGAAAATTCTTTTTTTTTGTAGAAAATTAATCTTCTTGGTTAAAAATTCAACTATTTGGTTACAAATTTATTACTCAGAAAAATATTTGTCTTAAATTGAAGAATCTGCTTTTCTTAATAATTGTTTTCGTTTAACCAAAAATAAGTTCGAGAGGAAAAAAGTCACAATAAAATACAGCAAAAATTTCCTTGGAACAAAAAACCATTTCTTTGACGAAAGAAATTTCTTTGAATCAAAGAAATTGTTCTTTGACCAAGAGCCAAAAAATATTTTTCTTTGATTCAAATACATTTTTTGTGATCAAAGAACATATTTTCTGTGTGATGTATTGTGTTGAAATTTCATCTTTTATGGTAAAAAATTAATCCTCTTGGTTGAAAATTCAACTATTTGCTTAAGAATTTATGTATTTTGTTTAACATTCGTCTTTTTCAGGAGAAAATCAACCTTCTTGGTTGCAGCTTTATTTATTTGATTAAAAATTCAACTGAGAAGAACTGAGTAGAAGGCTGGCCCTTTTTGCTTTAGGAATGAAACATTTTGAATGAAATTTTTTCTTTGTTGACTGAAAAATATGTTTTGGTTAAGGATTATATTATTTTTTTGAAAAATAGTTTCCTTTGGGTTCAAAACTTATGGATCCTAACAAGAGGCAATACGTTATTGAAAATTTCCGAAAAAACTTTGTAAAATAAAAAGGCATAGTACAAACAATTACTCACACCCTATATGTACCATAGTTCGACATACATGTTTCCTCGCATAGCAGTTAATAAAACTTCTACGAGTCAACGAAACTGTCCTTTCTTCGGCGAAACTTTTCTGTTCATAGGTGCTTCAGAGCAACAGAACGATAAATTGACAAAAATTTTTCTCCAAATGGGATGAAGAAGATATTTTTTTATATCCGAATCCACTTTTTCTAATAACTTGCGCTGAATTTGACTGAATTCAAAGGAAACGCAATAGCTAGAGTACATAAACGAAAAACAAACAGACCAGTGTATACAACGAAGATGGCATGAAAGTTTTTTTATTTATGATGTACGATTTTAAATTAAATTTGTTTTTGTAAATATGCAGAAAATACTTTATATACAGAGGAAATGCCATTTGATCAATTTTATCCGGAAATTGGGTCAAAATGATATGCTATGCTTTTATACAGATTTTGGATTTTTTATCAGAAAATTCCGCAACAGAATGATGCGATTTTATAGATCAATAGCCTATCATGAATTTCAATGACCGTCTACATTTACATTGAAATTTAAAAAATTGATCTTTCGAACAAATTTCTTGTATTTTGTTATTGAAAAATTATTAGGTTTTGACGAATACTTGAACTAGGTAAATCTGAAGAAACGCTTTCTAAAAGTAATCAAAATCATTTTTATAGCCATAGATATTTATAGCCGAATGTAGGAAAATCTGAATTTTTATCCTAGCCTGAAATTTTTGTCTAAAAGATTCCTTGTTGGCCCTAGGAAGTTATAAACTTTTAAAAAGTGGGTTCGCAACTAGGTGAAACTATTAAAGCTTTTAGAAATAAATACAGATTATTCTTCATGGTTTAAAATTTGTTTTTATTTGCGATCTTTTTTTAACTAAAAAATTAACTATTTTAGTTGCAAATACATCATTTGAGTCTCACAGTAAAGAGAATTGAAAATGTTCCACCTTGAATTCAGAAATATACTTAAATTCTGAGATATATATCATACGCTTTCTTAAATTCAGATAAACTTTACTTGAATTCCGATAAATTACTGATTTATTCAGCTTTATCTATGAATTGAAGTGTATTTTCGAATTTAAGGTGTAACATTTTAAAGTATTCTATTTTGTCGTGAAGGTCAATTCTTTTTAGTTAAAAAGTCTAGTATTATATTTTTGATCAAGAATTCATCTTTTCTAGTTAAAAATTTTATTATTTTGTTGAAAATTCTTCTTGTTGGTGATAATTTCAACAATGTTGGTAGATTTAACTATTTTGTTAATAAACGTTTTTGTTGAAAATTCACATTTATGGGTTAAAACTTTAACTGTTTTATAAAAAATTTGCCCTTTTGGCTTAAAAATTCAACAATTTGGTTCACAATTTTTTTCTCTCTTGACTGAAGAATCTTTCTTGGTTCAAAATTTGTCTTTTTGGTTTAAAAATTCATCTCTTTTGGCATCTTTTTTTTTTATTATTTTAAATGAAACTGATTGAAAATGAATCTTTGTTGGTTGAGCATACGAGTATTCCGTTAAAAATGTATGTCTTTGACAAAGTTAGTTTTTTTTATCAAACATTAATTATTTTACCTGGAAAATGAACTACTTCATTTTTGGTTAAAAATTGATCTTCTTTAGCCTAAAATTCATTTATTTCGTTAGAAATTCGACTAGGTACTTGGTTTAATGGTGAACTCCTTTGTTGGAAATTCATTTTTTTTTACCAAGGATTCATAATTTTAGTTGAAATTTCATATACTTGGCTGAAAATTTAACTAGTTCTTTTGAAACCTCGTTTTTTATGGTTAACAGTTAATGTTTTTACTGGAAGTTCAACTATTCCAGCCAAATATTCATCATTTTCGTATAAAATTAATTTCTTTAGCTGAAAATTTAACCATTCTAGTTGAGAGAATTCCTCACTTTAATTGAAAATTAATTTCTTTGTTTTGAAATCGAACTATGTTGTTAAAAATTCGATTTGTTAGTTGAAATTTTTGTTAAACTGATTATTTATCTAATCTATTTTTTGTTAAAAATTGATCTTTTTTGGTTGAAAATTTAAATATTAGGCTGACAATTCATCCTTTTAGGGTTTTGTAGCCCCAGGCGAAAACCCTTATATTTTTGGTAGAGTGTCCATCCGTCTGTCATAGTTTTTTTTCCAAGAGGGGAAATGAAAAGAGAGAAAGCAGGGGAAATGAGGGGAAATAAGAGAAGGAGAAGTAGTGGTAATTAGGGGAAATAAGGGGATGTAGGGGAAGTGAGGGAAAGTGAGGGGAAATGATGGTCATGGGAATCAAGGGGAAGTTCGGGGTGTTAGAGGGGAAGTAATGGAAGTGTGGGAAGTGAGAGGGAAATGAGGGGGAGTAATGAGGAAGTGACGGGGAAGTGATGGGGAAGTGAGGGGAAATAGGAGGAGGAAGTAGGGGAAGAAAGGAGAATGAAGGGTGCAAAGATAGAGTAAGTGAGGGGAGTGGAAGTAAGGAAAATGTGGAAAGGGAAAGTAGCATAAGTGAGTGATAATGGGTGGAGGGGAAGTAGAGCAAGTAGGGAAAATAAGGAATGGGAAAGACGTAGAAATGAGGAGTGGGTAGTAGGAGAGAATAAAAGTAGAGGATTTGAGGGAAAATGGGGGGGGGAATAAGTAGAGGGAGTGAGGGGAAATCAGGGAGAAAAAGAGAGGGAAGTGCGGGGAAGTAGGGAAAATCATCGTAAATGATAGAGGGTAGTGAGGGAAGTGAATGGGGGACTACTAGGATAGTACGGGTGAGTATGAGAGGGAAAATGTTGGCTGCGCTGGGTAGTAGGGGAAAAGGAATGTTAGCTGGGGAAGTGAGGAGAGGCGAAAATAGAGGAAGTAGAAGGAAAATTTAGGAGGGGGAGGTTTAAACGGCTTAATTAACTTCTTAACAGGCTACGAAATCCTTTTTTGTAGGCGCGCGGCGCCTACTTTTACTAATTTTTTAGTTGAAAATTCAACGTTTTCTAAAACATTTTCTGCTAAACTTGGGAAGTTATAAATCTTTCGGAAGTTGGAGTCAAAGAAATTTATAACCCAATATAAGAAGATTAAATTTTTTCTTCCGCAATTAAGTTTAGATCCGCAAAAATGGATCATTTCGATCACAAGTTGATAATCAAAATAATATGCAACCGTTTGATATCCCTGGGTTTACAGTGTAGAAAAGTCATTTCAACTAAACTAGTGTTTCTAATGAAAATTATGTTATGCTTATTTTATTAGCACTTTACTTTTAAGTATTTACAGAAAACAGCGTGTGCATAAAAATAGACAAATGGTTTATATATAGGATCATGCTCTCGGGACACACTCCATGAACTTCATGTGTTTTACTTGCAAAATGATCGTAAAGTGCCGACACCACAAGAATACGAGACATGAATCCAGAGGACAACACCTGTGAACCTACTTCTAACACAGAGGCAACAAAAGAATTTTCTTCTCCAAGCTTTTCATTCCTTGAATTTGGTAGTTGTAAAAAAAATAAAAGATAAAGAAGAATGAATTGGGACGTGAGCAGCTTTGCAATGATCCTGAACTCGGAATTGTATACCATTACGAATGGCGAATGCGATTAAGATTTTTACTTATTTCAATTTATCCTAATTTTTAACAATAAATTTATGTTTGATCAGAAATGCCACTCAAACTCTAATCTTTTAACATTTTTAATATAGAATATTTTATGAATGCCATGATACAATTTAAAGTGTAAATTTATAAATTTTTAATTGATTATTCTCCGGACTGCCACAACCGAATAATTGAGAAAAAGTGACTAATTTCTAGCTCAAACGTAAGTAATACGCATAACATAAAAGATTAATGTTCTACCAAAAGGTGAATTTAGAGCCAGTTGAATTGAGTGAAGAAAATTTTTTTTCATGTTGAATCCTCAACCAAATAGATAAATTTTCAATGTAGAAAGATGAATTGTAGACCAAATTGTTAAATTTCTTATCTGGAAATGATTTTTTTTCAACCAAAAATAGAATTGTCCAATTTTCGTATTGAAAAATTAAGTTTGTACAAAAAGAACGCGTTGCAACTAGTGGAATTCAACCAAAAAGACGAATTTTTAACCAAATAGTTGAATCCTCAACCAAAAATATGAATCTTCAACAGAAAAGATTAATTTTCAACCAAGGGGTGATTCTTACCAAATTTAATTTTTAACAAAGTAGTTTAACTTTTAATCAAGCAGTTGAATTTTCAACCAAAACAAATGAAATTAAAAAAAATAATAATTACATTTTTACCAAAAAAATGACTTTTCCATCAATAAAATGAATGTTCTACCAAATGAACAAATTTTTTACAAAATACATTGATTTTAAACCAAATTGTTGCATTACAAAGCGAATTTAAATAAGTTATAAAAATATTAGGGGAATTTGAAAGAATTCAAAAGAATTCAAATGAATTTCAAAAAATATTCGAAAATCTCATCAAATTTTTGAAACCCTACGAAATTCCTGACTTCTTGTGAACAAATTCTTTGCAATTCATTAAAATACCATAAAATCCCGTTCAGTTTAATGAAATTCGATATTTCCTGAAATCCTGGAAATGTTATCAAAATACCTTGAGAGCTTTTGAAATCCTATAAAATCATTCAAATCCTCGGAAATCTTATAAAATCGCTTGAAAAATTTTTCAATATCTTAAGACCTCATAGGTCGTTCAAAATCCTTCCATATCTTCTGAAATTCTAGGAAATTAATTACAACCGAATAACATTTTTTTCAGATCCCTTGAAATCGTTAAAAATCGTTGGAAATACTGAAAATGCCTTGGGATCTTTTAAAATACCATAAAATATTTCATATCCGTAGAAATTTCTTCAAATAAATGAAATCAATCAAAAATTCCCTGGAATCTTATGTGATACCCTAAAATATTTCACACCCTTTGAAATCTTTTAAAATTCCTTGAAATCTTTCAAAGCTCCTAAAAATTCCTTCAAATTTTCAAAATACCCTACAAGCCTTCAAATTTTCTTAAATTTTGTGAAATCCCTTGATAGCTACAAAAGCTTTCGAAAATTCTTTAAAATTGTCCAAAATATCCTGAAATATTTTATAATTACTTTAAATTTATTAAAATTTATTAACAATACCCTAAGATATTTTGAATCCTTTCAAATCTCTTGAAATTCCTTGAAATTTCTAAAGCTCTTAAAATTTAATTCGAATATTTAAAAATACCCTAAAATGTTTTAAATACTTTGGAAACCCTTCAAGTTATTGAAATCAATTGAAAATTCATTAGAACGTTTCAAAATATCTTCAAATCTCTAAAATTCTTCAAAATCTTTGGTAATACCTTGAAATATTCTTGTTAATATATTCTTTGGAATCCATTAAAACCTAATAAAATTCCGTGAAATTATATAGAATCTGATGATATTTGTTGAAATCATAGAAAATTGATTAAAATCCCGTGAGAGTTTTTAAAATCCCTTCAAATCTTGATAAAATCCTCGGAAATCTCATAAAATAAGGGAAAATAAATAACAGAAAAATAAAAAACATACAAATAAAGGGAATTCTATAAAACCCCATGAAAATGTGTTTGAATTCCTTAAAGTCATTCAAATCTTTGAAAATTCCTTAAAATTTTTTATATCTCTTGAAAATGCCATGTAATCATTCAGAATCTTCCACAATATTTTATATCCTTTGATCTTTTGAAATCTCTTAAAACGTTTTTAAGCTTTTGAAAATTCTACGGAATTTTTTTAAATACCCTAAAATATTTCGAATTCTTTGAAACCTTTCGCAATCCTTCGGATAGTTTTATAACTCTTCAAAATTCCTTGGAATTTTTTAGAACACGAACGACTTACTGATTAATTTATTTTATTCAGAAAAAGTAAAAATTTTTTCAAAAAAGTTTTCAAACAAATGAAAATTGTTTATACAATCAGGTTTAAGTAATGGAAAATGTAATCATAGGAGAAGCTAATGAAATTGTTTGAATAATTTACAACAAACTTTACTTGTCTACCTTATTTCAGTAAAAAGTTACATTCAAACATTTTTTTAAAATTCACACAATTAACAACAAATTGAATCAACTGTAGTGATTTTTATATTGCCGAATAACTTCATCTCGTTATGAGGGTACCGATAATTAGAAAGAAATGTGAAAAAAGCATTGCTTAAACTAATAAAAATTGTTTAAACCATTAATAGTTAATGAAAAACTCCATGAAAGTTTTAAATTTGACCTTTAAAAATGATCTGTGATTAAAGAAACATATGCAAAAGTAAGGGGGGCATCAGAATAAAAAAAGCAATGCATATTTCACACTTGGGTAAGTGATTTCAAAAAGTTTATGTAATATGCGTTCGTTTTTTTTAAATGTACGCCTTCCATTCTCATATTCGTAAAAATGAGGGTTTTCTGATGTAATTTCAATTGGAAAGTTAAGGGGGTGGGCGGAACCTCTAAACGTTGTCTCATAAAAAAATGCATTTTATTTGTTCGGGAATCTTACAAAATGAAGCGTTATCCCAAAAGAAATTTGAATTTTTGTTTTACCACCCTAGTGGGCATGTAAACGGTTATGACTTAGATGTGGCATAACAACTGATATTCGACAGCTGATACTCATTAAAATTCATTGCATGCAATGGATCTTGAGAACTGGATCATTCTGATGAAATTCGTTGAACAAATAAATAATCCGAAATCTGGATGAAATTGATAAACTGGCATTTACTATGTTTGAGATATGATATTGAACTTTACAAAAAGGCAGTAATTCACATCAGAGTTTAACAAAAGTAATTGTTCTCATTTCATCCTCAGATTTACACATTTTATCTTTCTCATTCAAAGCCAGGCAAAAACTGTTCCGAACATATAGAATGATTCTTTGGGGTGCAGAGAATGCTTTTATTCGAGGACTATGGGCAAAAGGCAAAATTAAGGATCGTACCAAAAATGGGTCGCTTTTTGCGCGAACGTTGCGGCTCATAAATTATCGAGTAAGGTCAACGGAATATCCGCATGGCCGATCGCTTTAAAGTTGGTTTCACAATGAGCACCCTCGTGATACTTGACTTTAAAATATCACAGCGAAAGACTAAAGACTCTTTGAAATCGATGACAAACTCATTCAGATTGACCTTGATTCCCGCCTTTATTAGGGGCTGCCAAAATTATAAAATGCACTGACGACAATTTTGCATACAATTTTAGTAGAACTTTATTCCACTCTTTTATGAGCAGTCGGGAAAATCACCCTAGAGTAGATAGGAAAAAATTCAAAAGCATTTAACTGCATCAGTTTCCAACAATAAAGAAAGATTTTCGTTTTTAAATGAAGTTTACATATTCAATTAAATATTCTGATAGAAAAAATTCTTCGCGCGTTATGGGCACATTCTCTTCGCGCAATGCGTGCGCGGCTTGCAAGTTTGAGCGCGCCTAGGGCGCGGGACTGTTGGTTCTCCCGCTTCGCGCTCGATAATATATTTTTCTCCCGCATCACGCTCGGTCCTTGTATTTCTCCCAAATTTGTGCACAGTCCTTTTAAAATTAATGGTTAGGACATCGAAAACTGTAATTTGGTGATTGTGAATTCCCTTTTTTTTGAAGCTCCTTGGGCTTTGACGAACACATTCTCATCACGTATCTCGTGCTTTGCACTCGATTTTGTCCAAAATTCGAACTTTTCTACAATATTCAACACTATTATATCAAATGTATATTACATTTATCGTCGCCTAAAACTTGACCTTTATTACCTTTACCGTGCTCATGCCATTCGTCAATCAAAGTTTCAGTCCATTTCGAGGCTTTTTTTTTTTGTATTATTCATTGTTTAAAGTGTAAGCCCAACTAACACCTTTATGCGAGAAATGTATTTTGCGAGTCGAAATCATGTCCAAATTAAGTAGCTAGTCGTCGTAGGGTAGAGAGTCAAGTTATAACGTCAGTCTCACCACACTTCGGTTAATTAAGGGGGCGTATAAGGACAGAGCTGGAACCGAAAGAGTCATAGTTGTTTGGTTTTTCATACTTAGGTCACCAGCCCTCAACAGTGTTCAGATGAGAGTTTACATGCTCCCATCTGCCCATTCCCGGCCTTCTTCTAGGTACGAAACCAAAAACTTATATATATAATTTGTTTACGTTATTTAATACGATCTTGTCTCTTGTGTGATTTTGTCGAAAGATTTAATTGTTCTATTCTTAATGCTATTTTTTATAAATAAAACAAAAACGAGGCATCCTATCAAAAAGTTATCAAGAAAAAATTTGTATATCTTTTTTATATGCACAATTTTTGTTTTGTTATCTTTTTTATATCTTGCATAGTTTGACAGCAAAATGGAATTTTTTATTATTTTTTCGTACGATCAAAATTTGAATTTTTGATTTTTCATAAGCAAATAAATAGAACTTTTAATTTAAAACAACTGCGAGGCAATGACAGAGCAGCCAATTTTGATGGCGTAAATTTTTCGAAATTTTTCGATTATTATCTACTGTTAGTTATCTACTGTTGGAAAATGTAATGCTAAATAAAAAGTCCTTGAATATTTATAAATAATGAAGAAAGAATGCTTCCCATCAATAAATATTGATCAATTAACGAAATTTGGTTTTTAGGTTAAAAATTAATTTTTTGCTCACACACATTACTTAATTATAATATGTCAATGAAACTTCGTCAGAAAATATAGTACATAAATATTATATATATATATACATATATGTATTATAAATTATATTATAAATATTATATATATACTTATAGTATATATAAATAATCCTTGCTGAAATGTTATACCCAGGAAAAATTGAACATTTTTTAACAGTTTTCCAGTTGATTAAGATTATCTACTGTAAATCATTATCTACTGAAGGATTGTTTCCTCTACTTTTTATCATAGTATCTTGCAAATTGTTTAAGAAATTTAATTTCAGACATTAAAATGAAACGTTCTAAATGGAATAATTTTCAATTGAAAACTTTAGTTCTAAGACAATCAATAACAAATAAATTCATTTTTTGAAAATATTATTTTAAATTGGAATTGTGTTTATTTTTAAAAGCGTAAATTAAAGTAATCCAAATTGTCAAATTTCAAATTGAATGCGTTTTAAGTTGAAAAGATAATTAGAGCAAAGCAAAAAATTAAAGATTTTCTTACTGAAATATATTAAAGAGGAGCATTCAAAATTAAATCCTTTTCTGATGAAATTTTCGATATTGAACAATAATTAATATTTAGGAATCGTCAGAATTTAACCAGTCGACATTTTCTGAGAATTCACAATTATATAAAATTTAATATAGCTATTTGAAGTTGATTATTTTTACTAAAAACGTGTAAATTTAAACAAACGTATAGATTCAATTAAATTTTTGCTAATATAATATTTTCAATCAATCAAACATTATATATTAAAATTAATCAACAGCTAGTAAATTTCATTAAAACAATTCAAATCTATTAATATTCAACATTAATGAAATCTTTGATAGATTCACATTTTTTTGCAATATAATACATTTATTGGTTTCATGCCAAATTTATAAAAGTGAGCATAAAGTGATTATAATTCCTTGGAAAACGCAAAACGTTAAAAAAGCATCAGTCATTGAAAAAATATTGTTTCATTATTTTTGCATTTTTTGTCAAAAATATAAATATTTTTTGGTACCGTTTTAAATGGAACACTTAAAGTTCTGCTCCTCAAAATAGAACAATTTTAATTTGAAAAATTTTAATACACAACAATTTTAGATTAAAAATATGTACAATTTCTGAAAATAACTGCAAAATTTAATAGTTGAAATTTTTGAGTAAATTGAACTATATTTTAAAGAGAAGTAATAAAAGTTGAACAACCTCAATTTTCAAATATTCGCTAAAGAAAAATTTAAAATTTTGAGTTAGCAAAAGTTAAACAAACTTATTTTGAAATTTGTGAAAGTTAAAGTTTTCTGAATCTTAGTAAAGGACCCAAAATATTAGAGAAAGTATTCCAGCGCTAATCATTATTGTCAAAAATTCTGAAAAAAGGATCAAAACTTTTATAGTTATTTAAAATTTTCAAGTATAGCATATAGAGTGTGGCACACCACAACTTATACTCAAAAAGTAAAATAAAATAGTACTGTGTAAATCAAGTTGAAAAGACTCAGCCCACAGAGAGTTTATTATCAGAAAAAAATAGGCTAACCGGTATGGTTGAGTGAAAATTCTGAAATTAAATCGAAGCACTTGAGTAGCAGGGCTATGCAAATTAATAAAAAAGGAAAAAATTTGGTACAATTTACAATTTGTTGAAAATGCACAAAAATGTTTTTTTAATGTATACGTAATTGCACAATTTTTTACAACAGCGTTATGCTGGAGTTGAAATGTTGTGAGCTTGAATTGGAAAAAATGTTTATATAGTTTTTTTTATAAAAATCTATTTTTTTTTGTCGTTTTGAAACGAGTCTAAAGAAAGCATAATTCAGTAATTTTAAGCGGTTTAAAAATTACGAAATATATTTCTATAATAAAAACAATAATGGCGTGTTTTTTTTATTAAAACTGAAGAATTTTCAAGATTGACATTTATAACTTATGTAAAAAAAGTGCAATTAAGTAAATTCAAGAAACATATTTCTTGTAATTTTCTATCCATAATATTTTTATTGTCGTTCACTGCTAAAACTGTGCAAAAAAATCTTCAATATTTAAAAGAATTTTTAATTCAAAAGAAAATTGTTCACTTCTTTCAGATGCCAGACCACAACTTTTTTTGCACACTTCAAATTCACTCTGCCCTAACCGGGTCTGAATCTGAGAAATTGCATTAAAATAAACGAAAATGAATGAATGTAATCGAGAGCTACAATTTCGAATAAATCTATGATACAATCCAGATTCTGTGACGTTCAAAAGCAACCTTTTTTAATATCCCCAGCGAAACGAATACCAGATCAATGGCCAACAGTCAATGAAAAAATTAAAAGTGATCTATAGAATTGCCTAGAGAGCGTGAGCAGTCATGCATATTGCACATCCACGTTCAATTAATTGCAATCTATCATTCATCAGTACTGTAAGCTATATAGGTACACCTCATTCCTCAATATCGATGCATATTTTCCACGTCATATTAAATTTTAAGGGCTTCACCTGTTGACTTCATGTTTGAAGGAAAAAATTGACACGCGTAATTATGTACCATCAAACGGGGTAATTGCGGAAATATGGGGTAAATTTGGACATTCCTAATTTTAACCAGAATCTAGAACCAATTAAGGGTTGAACTGACTCCAGATTCGTGAAATAGTTTTGAGTAATTTATCCTATTAATTTAGAGAATTTAGGGGTATCCGAATTTACCCCACATGTCCGAAAATACCCCGCTTGGCGGTATTATTTCTGATTTTCCTTCAGTCGTATTAAAAATGATTTTTTGAAAAGTGCTTGATCGAAGTATATATTAGAGATCTCTGAATAGAATCAAGTGCTTGACATAATTTCAACAGAGGCTTTCTTCAGTATCGTTATATTCAGCTATAATAGGAGCGCTTTAAGGGCCTACTTAAACCAAGTGACAATATTTCGTTTACACAATAATGAATTATGTAGATTTACGCGAGAAATCGATTAAAATTTCCACCTATAATATTTAATATTTTTCTTGCCTACTTCCCGTACTTTGTTTTGATTTTCATTAGATTCTTTGATGCTTAAATCTTTTTTGTAGACCTATCATTTCAGGATTTGTTTTAACAGCAATTAAAGTAGTTTAGTGAATGAAACAAACCTTTTAAAGCTCCTCGCAGCATTTAAACTTCACCACAATGTATATTTTTTCTTCTTAATAAGCGCACTTTTTCGTGACTTTCATTCAAATTGGACCTATAGAATTAAAAAGATATTTCGAAATTCTTCTAATTTTTATATTTTAATTTTGGTTTATAATATCAAAGTTTATTTAAAATGAGAGGGGAGTTGGTATACTTCGGATACTTCAGATTTTGAATTTTTATTGGAATCAGGACATATCGTCACCGTAATCAACAAATATTTAGAAGTATATTTAACCTTATAGTGATTGATTATTTTCGAATCCAAAAATAGTTTGATTTATATAAATTACTTTCAATTCATATTTCTGTTTACCACTGAAAGTATTTAGTATTTAGGAATTTTTTTATTAATATCTGTTAATGGGTCAAACTGAAAAATATGAATTGTTCAATTTTAAACATCTTTGAAAAATAGTATTTCTGAACAACAAAAAGCATTTTTTTCTCTTCACAATAAAATAGTTAAAATAATAATTATAGAAGCTTTTAGAGCCTTCACATAGGAAAATTGAGGTTAATTTTTGTTTTTATTTACAATATAATGAAAATGAACAAACCAAGCATCTATAAGGTTATTAAACAAAATTTTTAATAAGAAAATGATAGGAACTTGGATTATTTTCTTTCTTACAACTAACTCCACTCAATGAATATACATTTTTTCCCCAAGATGAAAAGGCTATTAAAAAAAATGTATTATTGTTAACTATATTCGTACATCGGAATGACCTGTCAATCGATTGTTTTACGGCTAGGAAATACTTGATTTTATTTATATTTTTTTCATAAACTCACCCCTGAAATATGCTTCTTCTAATAATAGACCCGTATAATTAAATATTTAAATCTTAAATCATATTCAATAATCTTCCATTTTTATCAATTTAGGTGGGAAATTTAAACTCCTCAATCATAAAATTAATGAAAAACTGTTTTCTTATCGGATGACATAAAAACTCAGCGATATTTAAAAAGTATATAGTGCTCTGTAATTATAATAATAAAAAAACTTTATTTTGGAATTTTTCAATTAATTCTGAAGCTATACGTGTATCAATAATATTATCATGAGCTTCCCGGTAACAGATATATAACCATAAATGTGAAAGAATATTGTATGGATACCGTATGACATTTAATTATATTTACTTATATTTAATCAAATTCATTTTAATACCGATTGAAGTTAAAATGATGTCGACTTAAAATAAGTGCACTTTGGAAAACAAAGGCTTAATAAAACCATGTAATTAAACACATCCTTTCTCTAAACACAAGCGTACAATATTCTAGGGTCATGATATTGTAAACTTTTTGATTTTCATCCTAATATGAAAAAAAATCTCCCAATTTTGAGTTTACGAAAATACTTGTAATAGTTTGAAACTGATACAAAATCGATATTTGTAGTGTTAAAAATTTTATTCAATGAATTTTAATTAAATTTATTTTAATTGCATTTTTAAATAATCTTTTGTGTTGAATTAAAAAGAAATTTACCTCTAGATGAAGTATGAAAACCCATAACACAGTGAAGGTTATATATTTTATTAAATGTTATAATATTTTTAATAATATGTGTTACGAGAAAAAGAACCAAATGATCAGAGACTACTTATAACATCTTGAACACGTTATATTTTTTATCTAACAAAAAAGAACTGTCAGGGACATTAGAGAGTACGTTAAATTATCGATCGCGATTCTATCCAATACGTACCGAAAAATTTTCTTCCAAAACTATATTATAAAATTCAAATGATAATGGGATACAAAGAGCCCAAGTTTTTACTTTCAGATTTGCAAAAATTATTTATATGACTATTAGGTAATCAAAAATTCCTTTGAAGCTGAAATTTTGAACAAAGTTCACTGAAATCAAAAGAAGCACATTTCATTAGAAACCAGAAGGTTATACTTGATTTTGCATTTTAAAATTGGCTTGTCCCAGTGATACCAACTCTGCCCTGTAATTTTATTTGAGCATAAGTTCAATCATTACAAGGGATTTCTAAGTTTTTCTCTAACGATCGGAACGGAGATTTCTCAATGTAAATTTCCAGTAAAAGGTTTAATGAGGATTTCAGTATTACAGAAGAGAGTTTCGGAAACTTTGTCAGAGGTTTTGCAGATGCTTTGGCGAGAAGAGGCTATTAAACGTTTTATCATGTACGGAAAGTGCATTTCCTGAGTACCAATTGCGTCGCCTCCGAATCGGCAATGACACATAAAACTACATGTCCTTTATCCACATTCCAGCTTTATTTGCTGCTTGACGTCTCAATATTCACACCCTCTATGAAAATGAAATGTGTGATTAAAGGAGAAGTCGAAGCTACTAAAAATGTAATAAATTTCACAAAATTAATATCGTCGTTAATTTCAGTTAAATTATAATTTTTTATTGAAATCACTTATTTTATATTAATCTTTTTAGATCACTACTTTTTACGAAATATTTTTCAACAGGAAAATTTTATTTTATAGCCTGAGTACTTTGTCAATCACACTGCACATTGGTTAAGATACTCACAATTTTCAGTATTTTTATGTTTCGACTTTTGATTCATATTTTTATCTCTTCAGTGTAGATTTTACATTGAATGGAATTTATTTACAACTTCTTTTAAGCGCGCGTTGAGAGTAGTTTATAAGAGATTTTCAATTAATTTCATTATCTTTTGTCCATAAGTCGAAAGTTTTCACTTAAAAATCACGCGCCGTCGCGACGCCCGGATCGCGAAGGGTCGAGAGGCGTCGTGACGTTGCGGAGGCTGAGGACGCACTGACTGCTCCACGATGCTCATTCCCATCTCGCTCTACACCAGACCGTAACTGCCCGTAACAAACTCGAAGCCAAAATTTATTTCCTTTTTTTAATTTCACTCCTGTTATCAAAAATATCCTAATATTTTATTATATTTTTTATTCTTCATTGTATTTTTTATTCAAGATAGTTGTCACGCCAAAAATCAGGTTTCTGAAAAAAAAGTTTTCTATGTTTTTAAGAATTGAAGAGACATTATCAATCATCTCTTATGAGAGAAAAATAATTATTTTTTCATCAAACAAGTTTAAAACTTACGAAAAATAATTGTTTCAATAATGGTTTTTGCAACTGAATTTTTGCTTCCGGCCGCTTCTTACCAATTTAAAAAAAATCGTTAAATTTTAATAAATCATGGCTTCTTTTTTTCGGGGAAAACATTTCTTACAATGCTTTCAAATTTTAAAATAATTAAATAATCTTTGTATACAGTGATTTGCTTAAAAATTTTCGGCTTAAAAAATCGTGTTAACGATTTCAGCCATTAAAAAATTTACTTTCAAAATTGGAAACAGTAGAGTTGTAGAGAATATTTTCCCAGGAAAAATAAGCCAACAATTATTGAAAATGAACCATTATTAAAAATTGGTAAGAGTCGATAGTAGCAGAAAATGCGATTGCCAAAAACATTATGAAAATTAATTTTATCTGAAGTTTAAGAATATTTGCATTAAAAATATTTTTTTTTTATTTTAAATGACATCATCATTTAATATTATTTCAATTCGTAAAATCACAGGAAAAATATTTTTCTCAGAGATTGGATTTTGGTTACGATGACTACCTTATAGCAATCTTATTAACCTTTTATCAGATTTTAATTCTCAACGGAAATTCTTAGAATTAGTAACTTTTGAGTTTTGAATATGACTTCATTTATTATTGTGCACAAAACTACAAATAATAGTAGAAATTTAATTTATAACAAAAAATGTAGAGAATGTAAAATATTATAAAAATAAATCGAAAATGTAATATTTGCATTAAGGGGTCATCTGTATATTACGTAATGCTTTCAGGGTGGGTTTAAGTAGAAGTTGTGATGCTTCTGTTATTATGGGTGAGGGGGAGGGTTTGGCAAATGTTAGGTAACATTTTTTGAATGCAATAATTTTTTTAAAATCTAATATAATACAAGAGAGTAGGGGAAGTGTAGAAAATTATTGTTTTTAATCTTTTTTTGAGGTATATGTAAAATTTAAGGTATGCTATCAGGGTAAACCGTATACAAAAAATAAATAACACTTTTGGTCACCACCGAGGTGCTAAAAGTTGTAAAGTTAAAAAAATTAAATACTTTTTAAAGTTTGACAAATTAAACATGTTTTCTATGGCTTCGAAAAATGTTTAAAATTTGTTATGTGTGCACTTTTCGATAATAAATAATAATATAAAATCGTATTTCAGAAAAATATATTTTGATCAAGCTAGAATATTTTGAAATACTAACTAAAATGACGTTTTCTATATGCGGTTATTGAGAAACTTATTAACAATTTTTTTCAAAGTATAATTGAAAGTAGTAAAGTTTCTGTACATGAAACGAGAAAAGATGTGTAGAAGATATTTTCTTTTAAATTTGTACTATGTGAGTGTTCCATTAACAAACAAAAAAAAAGTAATATTTTTGTTGATATTTAAAAAAATTCTAGCCTGATTAAAAATTATTTTTTTCTAAAATATGATTTTATATTACTACTTGTTATTGAAAACTGTACACATTGAAAAATTGTCAATAATTTTTGCAAACACCGAGAAAAAAAGTTGTGTTTATAGTAAGAAATCAAATTAATGAAAGTTACGTAACAATGAGGTGGGAGGGGGGAGGTCATTGTGTATTGGTATGGTAGTGTTACAAGAAGGAAGGTCAAAAATTGGTCCAAAAATCGTTACGATATATGTGGATGACCCCTACATTTCCAACGGTATTTCAAGAGTTTTATTAGTAATTTTAGTTTTCTTCTGAATTCAATCTGTCCAAGAGGATACGCATTTTGGTCTGAAAAATATTGCAGTGATAAGTAGGTAATATATATATATATATATATTGAATAGAACTGAAGGGCCTATGACAAAGCCACCGAACGCGTCCTCGGGTTGCGGATAGAGGGTCCCTGTACCAAG